>CAAKHF010022370.1:0-15935 GCA_901007745.1 Hippocampus kuda | reverse complement strand
TGCTGAGGCTGTTTTACAAGTGATTTATATATATTTTTTAATTTATTTTTTTTACCAAAGACGAAAATCATGGTGTCATTTTGGCTTTTTGTTTGTGATGTTGTCGTGTTTGTTTATTGTTCCTGTCTTCCTTTGGCAAAAACAATTGAGGCGCGTGCCCAAGTACAGTAAATAATGGTCGAAAAACACAAAGCATGATAGGGTCTAAAGGAGTCGGGAGTACAGTATTCAAAATAATTTTGTATTGGACCCTGACAACAATAAGGTGCCTCGTCCTGCATGCTTCCTGACAGTGTTTTCAGTTCCTTCTGTAGCCCCCTGTGAACAAGGATCATTTGAGAGAATGCTGTACTCTGTACGGAGTACTTTTTGGAGGGTTTTTTGAGCAAAGAAACTGCCGTGACTATTTAGAGTACGTATTCTCAACTCAGCTGCTGTCTTCCTTCCAGACGCACACCATCTTCTCCCTGCTGGGCCTTGACCACGCCTACGTCACCAGTATTGGACGTCTAATTGGGGTCGTTTCCCTTAAAGAGGTAAGAAGATTGTTGCTTACAACAGCCTCTTGTTCCTTTTTTTTTCTCTCAGTCAAACCACATTTTCGTTTGTGCTCAAAGTGACGACTGCCATCACTTTCCGGCACTTGTACGTAGTTCATAATCATAATTGCAACATAACAAGCACGCACGCACTTCAGCCAAAATGATGGACGCCTCCCTCTACTTATGGAAAGTAACAAACAAAAGGCTCCTTTGATACTGCCATCTCTTTTAAACGTCTGTTTTCTGTCAGTCTACACACCCTCCCACTCCATCTGCCTCATTAACAAAGTTCCCTCACCCTCCATCCACCCTCCCACTCTTTGTGAATTGGCCAGGAAGTGGAGAAAGGATTGCGTGCTAAGTGCAGCGCTCTTCGTCCCTGACATTTACTGTAGGTGTTTTTGTTCCGCGTTGCATCGGCAGACAATAGCCCATCCAAAGCAGATAGTTCTGACAGACAGTCACACAGACATGCTACTCCGTCGATATGGAAGTGGAGAGATGGTTTTGTTCACGTATTCATTACTGCAAGACCTCCGTTGGTGTTTTGGGGATCCATAATTTTCAGGAAGTGGATTCTTTTTTCACAAAGCACTCACAATTCCTAGTGTTTCGCAGATTAACCCTTGTGCCCTGCAGGTACACTTCCTGTACACCTGCATGCGTTGTGTTGCAAAAGCAAATGCATGCCATGCATGGGTTTCAAACCTGTGGCATGCATTTGTTTTTGCGACACAACGCATGCAGGTGTACAGGAAGTGTACCTGCAGGGCACAAGGGTTAACAGTCATACGTTTTACACGTGGAAAACCCATATTGTATGTTTGTCAACATTTTTTAAGAATGTTTTTTTTTTGCTTTTGCTTTCCTTGCGTTTTGTTCAGTCTTTCCGTGGTCAACTGTTTTCGTTAAATTGGAATATCACAAGTCGATGGCAGACATGTTTGAGCAATGCTTGCAAGTGGGTAGGCCTAATAAGTTTTGGCGCGTTGGAAATGTGATGCAAATGATATGCAAACAAAGTGCATCAACATTAACATTTTGAGTGAGTTGATTTTTGTCAAACAAAATGTAGATGGTAGAAATGTGATGTTGATGGTCGGAATGATAAAATGAGTTCTCGCACTCAGGTTTGTCTTTTATCCGCGAAGCGTTGGCAATGCATACGTTTCGTCTTCGACTTTCACCTTCTCCGTTATTTCTGTCAAATATCTTCAGCAGACAGCCTCAAAAGTCAAGGTATAGTTCTGACCTTATTTTCCTTGCTTTGTTGCACATGCTGCACTCTGATCCTGATCTCCCCCCGTATCATCTCTTGGAGAAAACATTCTGGTATAAAATAGGAAATGGCTTGTGGACCTTAATCAGAGCGTAGACTAGCATCTAGTATGATCCTGAGACCGAAAATAGATGCAATAGAGCATAATAAGAAAATAAAAGCTGGTTAAAACCATTCGGGCTCAACGCCAGCCATTTGTATCTACCTCGCTTCCTTTCCTGAACCATTTTCGCTGTCTCAATGCAAACGTAAAGACAGGTGTGAATTTTGACCTACTTCAGCTCTTTAAATGAGCTTTGTTGTTGTTGTTGTTTTATGTCGGCAGCTCTTTGCCAATTGATTCAACGCGTTAAATAACGAGGAATTAAACATATTTTTCGTAGTTTTCAAACAAACACAATTCCATTGAAGTTTGTGTAGGTATTGTGTGGATGTGGTGTAAAACGTAAATAAAAACAGAATCCAATGATTTTCAAACTTTTTCAAATGACTACACAACAAAGACAAGCTATTCAAACAGATGAATGGTATTTAAAAAAAAAAAAAAAATGTTCTCAAATATTTATCGTACTCATTCTGAATGTAATGCCGGCGGCACATTCCCCAAAAACTGGGAAGACGGCATGATTCCCAAAGTCCCTTTTAACAACAGTCTTAAAGTGTTTGGGAACTGAGGACAGTAACTGTTGAAGCTGGATCGGTGGAATTATTTCCCATTCTTGTTTAACTCCTTCAGTGCCAGCCATTTTCAGACTCTTTTTACCCTACCCCTTGAAATACATACACAGTTAAGTACCTCGGGTTGAATTTGTGAAGTCTGTGAAGCCAAAAAAATGTCTTTGGGGGTGAATTTAATGAATGACTTAGTTGCTCAACAGTCTCTGTTGTTGTATTTTGTACTTCATATTCCGCCGCGCATTTTCAATGGGAGACCGGTCTGGACTGCTGGCAGGCCAGTCTAGTACAGTACCTGCACTGTGAAGCCATGATGTTGTAACATGCAGAATGTGGCTTGGCATTGTCTTGGTGAAATAAGCAGGGATGTCCCTGAAAAAAACATTCCTTAGATGGCAGCATACATTGCTCCAAAACATGTATCTGCCATTCACCATTAATGGTGCCTTTACAGATACTCAATTTATCCATATCATGGCCATGAACATCACCCTCCCATCACAAATGCTGGCTTTGGAACTTTGTGCTCATAAAAATTCTGATGGTCCCGTTTCTCTTGTTTTCCTCTAGCTGGTATCCCAATCAACTTGACTTGACTTCCGTCTGTTTTCTCTCCGTCCAGCTTCGCAAAGCAATCGAGGGCTCTGTGACGGTGAAGGGCGTGAAGGTGCGCCCACCTCTGGCCAGCTTCCGGGACAGCGGCACCAGCAGCAGTGAAAACGAGGCCACTGAGCTCCACAATCTGTGGGATCGCGAAAAGAGAATGTCGCTGCCCGGCGAACACACACCACCGGAGTCTGACGAAAAGTCCCAGTGATGCCCAAAATAGGTCGAAGAAGCATCAAAAGCGGACGCACTGAGGGTCCGTAATCGCCAAATTCCTCAGGGCTTCGGATCAATATTTAAAAGTGGAAAGAGTTCTACTGCTCCGCCGGTCTCTTCTTCTATCGTTTTCCTTCACTGTTGCCATAAACTCCACTTGCAAGTTTGATCTAGAAAACTTGCAATCTCCATCGCGGACCCTCCACACAAGAGCAGAACACTTCTAAATCCTGCTTCCGCACGTAGTGAAGTCTTTTTAAAAGGGATGTTCTGATGCAGACATTGCGTAGTTCATGTTGCTTGTATTGTCCAGACAATAGAGGGCTCCGTCCTTTTAGCAATTACCCACAATGCACTACACGAATTCGTGTATGGCTTGTTTATAACAGCCCTCCAATATGGCCGCCGGTAGTGCATTGTGGGTAATTGCTAAAAGGACAGAGCCCTCTATAGTCAACCAGTCTTCCGTTCGTTTTTCCACTGTGTGTACTGTAAGAATGGTGATAACTGATACCGTATGCGCTGTGCTTTTTATTTTTGCAATTGTCTCGTGTATGTGGTTTTACTAGGCACTATTTTTTTTTTTTTTTTTTGTAATGGCACTATTTTTCGCACTGGAAAGGTGACTCTTTAGTGTTCTCACCACTTCAAGATTATGCACGACGCAAGCAGTCGTGGCCAATGGCCTGTAGCCACTTAATGACGTACACTCCTCTGTGAGTAACCACAGACACAAACATGGCTGTGGCAACGCTCTCAGTGTTTCTTGCTAATCTAAATATAGCTCTTACCAATCAGAGAAGGTTGAGAGGACGGTAATGGAAGCAAGGAAGGAAGCAAGGGAGGGAGAGAACGAGTAGCGGCGAGCAAATGGAAGTTCTCATTATCCAACCAGCTGCTCTCGGCCTCCTCCCCAATCCGTCTTTGATCACCGTATTAGCTGCCGTCCATTACATTACATTACATTATCGGAAGCCCCGCAGCTATACAATACAAGAATCTTGGAGCTCGCACATTAGCCGAGGACACAATAAGAGCAGGATCAGATCAATGAATGCAATCAAGGTAGAAGCACGAAATTAAATCAAGAAGTAATCACTTCAAGGGTGGCGATTTCATCTTTCAATGCCACTAAATTATTGCTCCGGTTATCAGCAGCAAAGTTGACAGGGTGAAATTTGAGCCAGCATTGTTTTCATGGCAGCCTGCTTTCAGAGTCAGCAATGAGTCTGGTGTGACAGACAGTAAGTCATGTGTGTTTAATATTTCATGTGGGCTCACTGGGAAGAAAACACTGATTTGTCTCGCTCTGCTGGGAATACATCGTTGGCATTACAACAAAGTTTTGCGCTTGTTGTCATCATGGCGGCCACTCCACGAAAAATACCGCCGCGGGATCAGACGTACGTTTTTGATTGCGGCGCTCCAACCGTCCAATGAGCTTTTCTTCGAGATGTTTTTAAAGGAGGTGAGGGATTGTGCTCATTACACTTTGATTCACGTCAGGACTGACAGGAATATAAAGTCTTAATTTTTTAAAATGGATTAAAATCTGGATAATTCTTTACTATTCCACTACATTTTGATGTACGGCCTGCAACACAAAAATACCCGTTGTCGTCGATGAAATGGGGCCAATGAGATGGCAGCCCCACACACGATCTTATCAATATTCTTGATGCCAAGAGAAGCTCATATTAAAGGAACCAGCACGGTGTGTGGGTGTGTGCATGTGTGTCTTCTTCACACCATAGCAATTGGCTCTAGATGTGGTTGAGGAGTTGTACACGTTACCGGTATATAGATGAGGTACTTGACAGATGGGGAGACTTGTCCAAGGCTTGCGCAAATCGCCATAGCAACCAATGTCTCACCAGCTTACCACAGGGGACTGAACGGGATCTACTCGCGGGCTTTCTTTTATTTCTTCCTGTGTCAATGCATCATAGATACGATGTTTTGTCATCCTTGCCCTCATAAACATTTCACAACTATTAATTTGGTCGGTGACCGCGCAGAAGACGACGGCGCTCGATGCGTATTTATTAGTCTGGTGTAGTCATCGTCCTTCGGGGTTTTTTTGTGTTTTTGGTTCCTTTTCGTATGGATGATCTCCATGTAGATAATCAAATTGTGCAATAACAGTTGTTCATCTCACCTAACCCGGTTTGATTTGATGACACGAATGCAAAGATAAGCTTATTTTTGTAAAGAAAACTGTAAAAGTGCAGAAAATGAATGTATATTTGTAAGTGAGCCACACGAATAGTCACACGATGACGCACATCGTGTGACTACTGGAGAGGGAGGGTTTCCTCCCAAATCTGAAAGAGCAGCAGTAACACACACAATAACTCAACTTTACCGCCCGTTGAATTGTCAAGGAAAAGATACAGATTTTAAATTTGAAACATCCGTCCCAAGAATTGTGTCCATGTTGTTTCAGAACACTTTGTTTGCTTGGCATTTGGGAAACCTTCCCCGAGATCTTCTGGTTATTCACGCTGCATGGATGCGAGTTGACACTCTCGCGCAATGATTGCAGTTTTTTTTTGTTTTTTGTTTTTTTTTTTTTATCGTGCTGTAGTCGAGTTCTTTCTTAAATCGGGTGGACCTTGATTGAAAACCGTACATCAATTTTTGGAGGGCTATGTTGAATCCACTTTTTTATAGGGCTCTTTAGCGGAACACACTGTCGGGGGCCAAACCAGAGAGAGCGGAACAATGTCAAGAGATATTTTTCACAATGAAAAATGCATAACTGTTTTGTATATCAGGGATGAATAAATGAGATTTTAACATGAAATTCTTTTGTCATGGTCTTTTTTTTTTTAATCCATTCTAGCCAAGTATTAATCAGGCACACCTTTTGAGTGTTTTTACCGCAGCTTCTTTTTGTTGGATTTGGAGCATCACCGCTCCAAAACAAACAGATTAAAATCCGCATCTTAATCTGTATTTTTATTCATTCATTCATTCATCTTCCGAACCGCTTCATCCTCACTAGGGTCGCGGGGGGTGCTGGAACCTATCCCAGCTGTCTTCGGGCAGTAGGCGGGGGGACACCCCGAATTGGTTGCCAGCCAATCGCAGGGCACACAGAGACAAACAACCATGCACGGTCACACTCACACCTAGGGACAATTTAGAGTGTTCAATCCGCCTGCCATGCATGTTTTTGGAATGTGGGAGGAAACCGGAGCACCCGGAGAAAACCCACGCAGGCCCGGGGAGAACATGCAAACTCCACACAGGGAGGCCGGAGCTGGAATCAAACCCGGTACCTCTGCACTGTGAAGTCGACGTGCTAACCACTGGACTACCGGGCCGCCCTGTATTTTTATTCTCATATAAAATAATATATAATGTATAACGGATTTTTCTTGGTCCTCTAGCCCCTTTTACAAAGTTTTATCAGTGTTGTCATTGTCCGGATAAATCAAGAAACAGTGACCAAAGCATGGCTTAGCACGTTTGTTTAATCAAGGAAATAAAATATGGAAGTGTTTGACAAAAAATGATGAATAAAAGGGCAAATTAATTCATTTGCATTTTTGTTTTTCACTTGCTAAGTGTATAGTGGCCGATTGGATCAGAAGCAAAAATTAAGAAGAATTAACAAGATTGCGATATGCCTCCCAACACAACAGAAGCTGAGATCGAAGCCAAACTTTTGAGTCTGTGGTCATAGGTGAGCTTCGCTGCGATATGTAGGGTTTGCCAGAAGATCCCGGCCATCTGTTGAGTTAGTCTGGCGGACACTCACAGTCAAAACACCGTCATGGTGAAAGGTCCCACAGACGGAAAGAGGATTCATGTCCTTTGGGAACTGAGACTTATGGGTGAATGTGTCACTGACGCTCCCGTCATCCATGACCTGCAGGAAGCAAATTGCAGGGGTCCATTGAAAAAGGTTACAAACTGGCCTTGGTCATTTAGTATTTGTAATATACGAAATATTTATCTACGTGAGTGTGTCGGGATGAAACTAAAATGAATATACAAACAAAATACAATAAAACGTGATAACTTTTTTTAAGATAGACCATGATTAAGAAGTGGCCTTATTTTTTTTTACTCCATCTGTCTATCAAAATATCTCTATGCAGCCGTGCTACCATTTGTCATTGCATTGTGGCATGTACAGTATTTTTAGTCAAGTTATTGATTACACCGGTCAAAGAGTTTTTTTAATCTTTTTTTTTTTCATCCAAGTTGCAAGCAACATTTTTTTTTTATAAGTCAAAGTAAAAACAATTGAAAATATTTTAAAAACCTGCTTGCTTGCGTGCTTGAAGAAGAATACATTTTTTTTAATGATTGGCAAAAATACTTTAGGAATTAAAATTTGCCGTTGACCAGTGTTTTTCTTGGTTCTGGATTATTGCTCATGTTGGACAGTTGCAGAAACTGGAAAAGATTGAATACTAATAACGATCCGATTTTTTTTAATGCAAAATGATTGTTTTAAAATACACACACACAAACACACACACCTTCTGAGCGTGAATGACGACATGATGGTTATAAGCCATCACCACAACGTCATGCGGCTCAAACTGGCTGACATCGGCGGACACGTAGTAGCTATCTCCTACACGTTGCACACCTCCACCCGCTGGAGCTGCAACACGTTAAGAAAATAGCAGGTACACAAAAGCATCCATACACACAGACCAGCAGTGTTCAAACTGCTGCCCGCAGCCCATTTGTAGCTCGCCCGTCTTTTTTATTTATAAGCTGGCTGCAGCATTAACTGAAATCATCATTTGACACAACCGGCAATACTGAAGTACCTCTGAATCCTTTTAAGAAAAACTGCCTTCCCAGTTTAATCGGGCCACAACATCGGTTCCTACATGTGTTTGGGAGATTTCAAGTGTGAAACCTGGCCAATTGTAAGTGCTGTCACCACTATGTGTCACTGTAGGTATGGCTTTTTACCTTCAGATGCAACTAGGGCCTTTGTCAACATGGAGGGAAATTGTGAACAGTTCCAAATACAAGTTATTTAGAGCTCAAAACGCACAGGCTTCTGCCAGAGAAAAAAAGTCCGAAAAAGCCTACTACTAGAACATCCGAAATGGATTTAGCTACATTAGAGGCGGGCGGCCCGGTGGTCCAGTGGTTAGCGTAGAGGCGGATTACAGTTTTGATAGGATGATCTTAGTTTCGTTTTGTAAATCACACAAACTTGGTATTTAAAAAGGGGTGTGTACACTTTATATATATATATATATATATATATATATATATATATATGTCTGAGAAGTTTCTTTTGTCATTATGATATTTTTGAAAGTACGCTCAACTTGTTATTATGAAACTTTTCTTGGCTCACAAACATGTCCCATGAACTCTAGATAGTCTTTATTTCAAAAGGAGACTTTTTTTTTCTGAATGTGGATTTCCCAATATGCTTCCCGTGATAGCACACTTTACCAAGTAACTGCAGCAAAACCTCACTTATTTGAAACAACTGTCATTGTAGAATTCACAATTGTTGGCTTAATCAAACAACTTACAGTTAAAAATTGTGAGGTTTTTTTTTTCACAATTTCAAGACTGCGTTTATAGGACAGAAAGAGGTACCTTAGAACAGGGGTGTCAAACTCATTTTTGTCGCGGCCCACATTTTAGTTACTGTTTCACAAGGAAGGCCGTTAGGACTGTGAAACCATATAAAGAAGTCAAGAATAATGGTTTATTCAACTATTGTTTAAGTTATTGTAATGAGGGGTTTGGTAACCCTAAAATGCTTCCACTGTCTCTCGTTATTACATATGAGAATTAAAAAATTTTGGTAGAAATTTTAGAAAGGATCGTAGAAGTTGACATAAATGATCTGCTTCTGCGGGCCACATAAAATGATGTGGCGGGCCAGATCTGCCCCCAGGCCTTGAGTTTGACACCTCTGCCTTCGAAGCTTGAATTGAGACTTGCTGATTTCTTTCGTAAAAATATTGACAATTCAATTTGTATCAATAAAGTGTGTCATTTCAAAAATGAACTATCCACATCATGTGGCAAGGAGGCCTCTGAGTTTCAATCTGGGTTTTGCATTCTTTGTTTTCCCTCTTCCTTTGTCTTCCCCCCGACCCCTCCTCACAATTCCTTCTTTACGAGGCCCAGTTGATGAGGTCTGCAGCCTTTTGCTCACAATCATCATTCTGCGGCATAACCTCTTCTCTCCGTGCTACTAAAACGCTGCTGTCTTCCAATGAAAAATTCAGCTTTTATTTTCCGTTTTTATGCACCACAGTGATGATGAAATAATAGCAAATAAAAAACTTGACGTTTATGGATTGGTTTTGAATACTTTTTAATAGGTCTCCCCCTGTAATTGGGAGTGTTCTTGGAATAAAATTCTTCTTTATAATCCCTCAAGGGGAAATTCCACTTTGCTGCACAGTATATTTGTGTTGTGGCCTACAGTGAGAACGCGCTCACACACGGACAGGAATTCCAAGGAAAGACATCAGTGCTGCACTTTATGGGGTAGGGGTGGTCTGGTTAGTGCCTTGCTCAAAAGTACTGACAGTAGTCAGAAATCAGATGGACATCACTCCAGCGTTTTCATTTTCATTTGTTTGCAACAAGCTGGGACATTGTGTGTTGCATTTACCTGGGGCTTTAAGATGGTGCGGGCTGCTATTCACTTCACATGATGAAAAAAAAAAAACGATATCGCAGTTTGGTTCAGTAGAAAATCGTTCACTTCATTGTCAGCATGACCCCAAGACTGAGATACGTTTGTTATGTCCGCTTTTCTTTGTCAGATCTGCAGAATTATCTTTTTGATTCAGTCGTGCTTGCTTGCTTTGTTTGTCTGCTTTTTGCTTTGTGTCCGTGGCGCTTTATCTTTGCTGCATCGCTTAACGTTACTTGCTGGCTGTGGTAGCGTTTAAACAACGTGGGCAAAAGTTATAAAAGTTAAGACTTGCAATTGCAGTGGTGTCCATGTTTACTTATGTTTTGTTGGCGTATTGCCAATGTCGTGTTTGCCCGGCTGCTTTGGAAAGTTTGAATGATGGTTTTGCGTTCTGGCTAAGAGTTATTCAAGCCGGCGCTTTGCTTCCGACCACTGGGATTTGTAGTCCTTTTGTTCGGTTCCACTTGTTTGGTTTCTTATGATGTTTCGACGATTAATCTTGATGACAAGTACAGTAATTACATTTACTGTAACCCATTACGAGAAATAATCGATTGGTTGTGATAAAGTCATGACTGATAATATTATAGTTAATAAAATGACTGTGGAAATGAAGGTATTAAGTTAATGAATTCATGTCTATTATTTACATTGTGATGCATGAAGATAGGTACACTGATTGTTCTATTAATGCTTATTTTTAGGTTATTAACTACTGGGTGCCTCAATAAATAATCAAAGAGTACCTAGCGAGTGATCTTTCCATGCTGAGTGACGATCCCTATCCCGGAAATGACTGAACATTCTGGTTCTAAAGCCCCAAGTAGGCCTACATCCTGTACATGCATTTGCACTGTGCTGCCTAGAAGTACAGCGTTCTAATAGTCATGACCTCATTGTCACGATGACACTAACTTCGGGGTTGTCTATCATTTGTTACTTACTGTTTAGTCTGACGCTGGTGAAGGTCTGCGGTTTAGTGCATTGGAAATGAAAGTTTTCAACCTGTTCTATGACAAGCGTGAGCTTCAGCTGACTTACCACTGTGTACATAGGAGGATCTGTCTTGCCTGCCAAACGGAGCCTGGCAAGTGAGCCCCCCCTGGTCCTCTTCGCAAAACAGGTCGGATGAATTCGCCGAGTCAAGGAAAGGCTCTAAAAGAGCATCCAGGGAGTCCCTGGATCCAGCCCGTGAGCTCTCTGACCGAAAACTACTGGAGGAGCTGTAGCGGGCTGAGGAACGATAGGATGAAGAGGATCGCCGACTAGACGAAGTCAGTGATTCCATAGCGCCAAACACAGATTCGTCTCAACAACACACTGTCCCTCCAAAAACAAGATCCCTCACTGGTGCGGCTTCTTTATAAGGGCCCGATGCATCGTGGGCCACCACCGGTTCTCTTGCCTTCTTCCTTTACCCATAGATGGATACCGGACTGACCACTTGAGTCAAGAATGTAACGGACAAACTGATAAGGAGCCTGGACCTCCTTCAATTGAAGCCCCCAGCAGAGCTGAGATATGGTTTGGGCGGGCTCGAGATGATACCTCTGGCATGTGGTCAGAAATAGCACGCTGGAAGGAAGGGTCAGATCATCCGTGAGACTGACCTCAGTCTAAATCTCTGTCAATAATGCAAAAACGTTGGAGCTGAGATTACGAGCTAATGGAATGGCAGAGAATAAAAGAAGGGAGTTCCTCCGGAGGAAATCGAGGTGATTACCGGATAAAGAAAAAGCAAAGGACATCATTGACCCTTGATCAGCACATATAAATGTGCCTTATTTTCTGATGTTTACACTGTAAAATACTATTGTATTTATATTGCACTTCATTGAACTTATTGACCTTATCCATATTTGTATTTATATTGCACTTAATTGAGCTGTGTTTTCTTTTCTCTTCTTTCTTCTTTCTACCCACAATCTTGCTGCTGAAGGCTGTAAATTTCCCCAGTGTGGGACAAATAAAGGATATCTAATCTTATCTTATCTTAAAGTACATTTGATGTGACATCATTTGCAAAAAAGGTCAAAATACAGTGTCACACTTCATGCTGTGATGAGTCGATGCGGTGAGATGTGATGAGACTCAATTAGGTTCAGACGTTGAGGATGGAAATGTGAGTGTCAATGGTTTTCTGTCTCTGTTTGTGCCCTGTGATTGATGAGCAATCAATCCAGGGTGTAGTCTTCCTTTCGCACAAAGTCAGTTGGAATCGGCCCCAGTAACCCTGGGTCCCATTTACAATACAATACAATACAATACAAAACATGCTGACTTAAGGGCAAAGTTTTGTATTTTCTACTGTCTTTGTTATTAATTATTGTTTTGTTGTTGTATATATGATATTTGTTCCATGTACAGCACTTTGTATATACAGGGATGGTTGTTTTAAAGTGCTCTATAAATACAGTTCAGTTGCGTTGAGTTGACTTGAGAATTAAAAAAAAAAAAAAGTAGATAGATGATTTTCTGGAATGTGTTAGACGTATTTGAATTAATTGAAAAGTTTGTATTTCCTCATACAGTGTCTGGAGACTTTATTAGCGCAGACGTACCAATAGTAGTCATGTGCTGGATTTTTTTTTTTTGTTGAAGATATGTTGACTTTTTTTTTTTAACAATACCATCAAATCATGTTACGTTCATATTTTATACTTTCCCCTTGCATACGTTAGTTTTCTGTAGGTGTTATGGCTTGCAGCGACATTCGAAAAACATGCATTTTTGGTAATGATGCTACATTTTAAATGGCAATTTCAGAGAGGTATTAAAATTAATTTGTCAAATCGTGACCGAGTGGGTCAGGGGTGACAAAGCTAAAAATAGACCGGACAAGTCAGACAAGAAGGGAAAACAAACGGAAAACTAGAATTGGAAACTCATGTGAAGAAATTAGGATAAGCACAGCATTGAAAAAATATCAAGTGCAAAATATATCAAAAGAGAGAAGTTTTACTCAGATTTTTCCTCGGTAGTCTGGATGTCCACCAAATCCTCCCGACAATAAAAATGAGCCAATCAACGTTTGCAAAGTTTTCCTTGTTTTGCGTCCCTCCTTGGCCTCCAGTGAGTTGGCAAAGGGAGCCTCAGGCAAGAAAGGCAAAACCTCCTTTATGGATAAACAACAGATGGAATGAGCAGCTGGGGGAAAGACCAGTGGGACAAAATATTTTTGAAAATATTCCTTTTTTTTTCACATTGATCTACAATAGGGTCCATCAATAAGTCAATCACAACAGCCAGCTGATCCCTCCTGAGGTCACCAGAAGTTGATCACTGTGGGTCAACAATATTTTTTTCCAATAAGAATTGCAAGGATAATGACAATTAATATGATTGTTATTATTTATTTATTTTGTTTTGTAGTTGATGCGAATGGGGCGAATGCCACAGGCGTGTTCCAGAGGAGGAGACATTTTGAGTTTGTTTTAAGTTTGACATCATGTTATTTCCTACTTCAGCAAACCACATTTGTGCGTGTTGTGCTTTGAAATGATCCTCTCCTGTGATATTACCATGCGTCTCTCCAATCCAATCATCCAATCAGACAAATGGATGGGTGTGCTCACTTCCAGGATGCTGCGAAACAATGAAATATCGTCACGGCTATGTTACTCCATCCACCTTGACATGAAACTTGCTAGCTGATGGCTGACCTTGACTCATGTCATAAATGAACAACAATAATGTCGCCATGTGAGTTAGCTAACTGCCGCAGATTTTATTGCATAGACTACGTGTATGGCGTCTATCCATGAGTCATTGGGGTTGAAAAAGCACACTTTCGAGAAAGGTTCTACTCACCCTTAGAATATATTTGTATGAAGAATGCCCAATCGCCCACAGCTTGCAACATGCTCACCGTGTCATGTACGTCCATGATGCATATCTCCTGTGGATGCAATAGTAGATAGGGTGTAAGCATTTTGTCATTCTAGCACTTTGGCTCTCTACTACTGCATAATCGGCCTTTGTGACTTGAAGACATCTTCCACCTTGGTGAGTGTTTGAGGATATTCCATCAGGATTCATGTTTCGTCATGAAGTTCATTCTGGTTTGTCTTCATAGCTTGCTTGTTCCCTCGCCAGTGACAGGACATTGGGATTTTCTAGGAATTTTGTAAAATTGATCATTTGAAAATATAAACCATGGCAGAGATTTATAAAAGTCAATTGTTGTCAATTGATATGTGTCTGTTTCCTAATTATTGAGAGGGGGGGAAAGTCATTAACACGATGAGTATCTTCTCATAAATATCATTAATTTAATTAATACTAACATTTTCAGAAATGTTAATACAGACAGAATTTCTAGGCGCAGCCGAAGCGTTGAGGGGGTCCGTTTTGGTGGCCTCGGTATTGCATCTCTGCTTTTTGCAGATGATGTGGTACTGTTGGCTCCTTCAAGCAGGGCTCTCCAACTCTCACTGGAGCGTTTCGCAGCCGAGTGTGAAGCGGTTGGGATGAGGATCAGCACCTCCAAATCTGAAACCATATTCCTCAGTCAGAAAAGGGTGGAGTGCCCTCTCCGGGTCAGGGAGGAGATCTTGCCCCAAGTGGAGGAGTTTAAGTATCTTGGGGTCTTGTTCACGAGTGAGGGCAGGAGGGAGCGAGAGATCGACAGGCGGATCGGTGCAGCGTCTGCTGTGATGCAGACGTTGTATCGGTCTGTCGTGGTGAAAAAGGAGCTGAGCGAAAGGGCGAAGTTCTCAATTTACCGGTCGATCTACGTTCCAACCCTCATCTATGGTCACGAGCTATGGGTCGTGACCGAAAGAACGAGATCCCGGATACAAGCGGCCGAAATGAGTTTTCTCCGCAGGGTGTCCGGGCTCTCCCTTAGAGATAAGGTGAGAAGCTCGGTCATCCGGGAGGGGCTCAGAGTAGAGCCGCTTCTCCTCCACATCGAGAGGAGCCAGATGAGGTGGCTCGGGCATCTGATTCGGATGCCTCCTGAACGCCTCCCTGGTGAGGTGTTCCGGGCATGTCCCGCTGGCAGGAGACCCCGGGGACGACCCAGGACACGCTGGAGAGACTATGTTACCCAGCTGGCCTGGGAACGCCTCGGGATCCGCCAGGAAGAGCTAGAAGAAGTGGCTAGGGAGAGGGAAGTCTGGGCTTCCCTCCTGAAGCTGCTGCCCCCGCGACCCGACCCCGGATAAGCGGTGGAAAATGGATGGATGGATTTTCAGAAATGAAACAAAAATATGTTTTGTCAGACGTTTTTATGTAACTCTCTCAATGAATCACTTCCCAATAAGTACAGTGGTACCTCCTATTTACAAACGTCTCTTCATACGAAAGTTACGAAACGTCTCAACAGGAAAATATCGTCTCTTGTGACGAAAGAAATTTCAAGATACAAAAGGTAAAAAAAATACAGTACAGTATGGGCTGATCGGCGCAGCTCTGAGTTTCCTGAACGTAACATACTCATAGCTACTCTGCCATTGGCTATTAACGAGCATCATCCTGGCATTCCATTGGCTAAGAGTGATTTATACCCTCTGTGTCAGAGCATGTATAATAGATCGAATTATGTGTGTGTGTGTGCAGCGTCCTTGTCATTCGCCCTTCGGTCCATGAAGCTTTCCGATAGTTTTACGTAAATGTGAATCACCCAGAAAAAATGTTCACCAGTCGGGCAACGCTCACTATGCTGATGTTTGCTTTGGACATTTTCAAAGGATTGTTAAAAGCCGAGAAAAGCAAACGTCCTTGGATCAGTTATTTACAAAACGACAGGCAAAAAAAAACTTCCTGAGCGAGAACGTGGACTAAAGAGTGTAAAAAAACGATGAGGACACAGTCAAAAGTTAAAATACATCACTTTTATTCTTTACTCTATTCTTTGTTTTTTACGTTATGCAGAACTCTCATTTATTGTACAATAAACTAATTGTAACATGTATGTGTGACCTATTTTGATGCATTGTTATGCTTTATAAAACATTTATGT
>CAAKHF010022368.1:4805-20136 GCA_901007745.1 Hippocampus kuda | reverse complement strand
GACATTGTCCACTCCGCTGTTTCCACGTCAGGAGCCGGAAAATAGAAGAAGCCACAGACGTCCGTTTCATTTCTGTTAAGTCCTTGTGTAGCAATGCACACCTGTGAGCATACAGGTGCGTGCGTGCGTATGTGTGTGTGTGTGTGTGGGTGTGTGTGTGGCTGAGCGAACAGGTGTCCAACATTCCCAGCGATTTTGGGCCTGACTCAAGTTTCTCTGGCGACTCGGTGTCCACTTGAACACACACGTTCGTGTGACATGATCACGTTGGGCGTGGCCTCCTTTTCCCACAGGTGGTGACTTAACTGCAGCTGGGCTAGGCGCGGGGGGAGGGGCTGTTTGAGAAGGACCCTATATCTAAAGTTTATTCAAGCTTCTTTGTCAGGACAAGACTTTTGCTAATTTGTTTATTTATTCTCCTTCATTGAAAATGAGCTGATGTGCTTCCCATCTTTTAGGATTAATGAAAGCGATGCTAGCTAACGAGTGCTCACCTTTCGTGGCTCAGATACCAAATTTAAAAAAAAAAAGTCTAAGTAAAAAAAAAAAATAAATAATAATAATAATAGTACAAGGGCGGCCCGGTAGTCCAGTGGTTAGCACGTCGACTTCACAGTGCAGAGGTACCGGGTTCGATTCCAGCTCCGGCCTCCCTGTGTGGAGTTTGCATGTTCTCCCCGGGCCTGCGTGGGTTTTCTCCGGGTGCTCCGGTTTCCTCCCACATTCCAAAAACGTGCATGGCAGGCGGATTGAACACTCTAAATTGTCCCTAGGTGTGAGTGTGAGCGTGCTTGGTTGTTTGTCTCTGTGTGCCCTGCGATTGGCTGGCGACCATTTCAGGGTGTCCCCCGCCTACTGCCCGATGACAGCTGGGATAGGCTCCAGCACCCCCCGCGACCCTAGTGAGGATAAAGCGGTTCGGAAGATGAATGAATGAATGAATAATTGATGATTGTTTGTTAGTTTTTTTATTCAAAATGGTCCAAATGCTCTGAATTTCTTATTCTCAACGGGAAATTCAAATCAATGTTCGTACCTGTTTTCTGACATGTGGTGGACCAAATCAGTAACCGAATCATCATAAATTTATTTTTATGTATTGTCAATATGAAAGAATGTCCTGTTTCAGAATGAAGGCGTGGAAATGATGATGATTTTGTGTTTCCATGTAATCAATTGCCAAAATGATTGCCCAAGGAAGTGTTATGTGACGTATGTCTACGTATGACATGATGATGATGATGATATGGTGACGTTTGTTCCAGAGGTAACCGGCCCGGCCGCCCACCGCCTGTCATGTGGCCAGAGTTCGTATTTGGACACGGGCACGTGGGAGAAGAAATTGTGCGTGTTGATGGACAGCCAGTTGCTGCTGCTCAGCCAGGACGAGCAGGTGCTGCACGGTGATGACATCACGCCTTGACCTCAGTGTTCACTGTGACCCACTTGGCATTTACTCTTGACCCCAAACCAGAACACATGCGAGGCTCTGGAGAAATCGGCAGACGGCGCCAACGCGCGCAATCTCCGCAGGGCCGTCAGCGTCCCCTCGGATGGACATTTGCCGGACTATCCAACGGAGAGGGCCACCATCTTAGGTAAAAATCAGCCCATTTTGTCATCTGGTTGCTATTTGAAATACTTTGTTGAAAAACATGTCGGTGGCATGCTTTTGTCAAAATACCCCAAGGGTGAAGAATTTATTTCTTGCGAGGGTGAATTTGGCTAGTTTTTGGGTGCACTAATGCTAATGTGTGCTAACAGCTGCTTACCTTTCCCCGTTGACGTCTGGGTCCAAGCTACGCTTTGCCTCAGGAACTTTCTCCGGCCTAACTGCCACATCATTGGCTGAGAAACTCGGTCTCGTTAATTTGGAGTGGACCGCCACATGAAGGGAATTACACAAACTACCGGGGTACATAGGAAAGTTCCGGCAATTGGTTCCTGCAGTCTGAAAGGCCCTAAGGTCACTGGGGGCAGCCCACCCTGAACTGCAGGGGGCCCCACACCCCCACCTTGCCCCCGCTCCCAGACGACCCCTCAGCTCAACCCCCCAAAATGACCTGCCCCACCTCCACTCAACACACACACACAATGGATCAAGGGAGGTCCGTCTATTTATATGGTAATCAAAGTGGTGACCACCCTCTTCCCTCCCCCATAAAACTGGTTTTGACCAGTTTAGATTGAGGGTATGTCGGAAGAGAAATGACTTTTTTGTTTGCGCTTGTAAGAAGTTTGGAAGACGCACATGAACATGACAAAACTCATTTGCATATTGTGCCCCACACTCCAGCTGCTATCCAATACTCTGCTTTTGTCCCGAAATTGGCATGTCTAGAGTACATGCCGAGATGCGACATTTTTTCCAGCGTTCGGACGCAACTTCCCATGTCACCATTTGCTCCATTTCCTGTTTTTGTTTTTTTGTTTTTTTTGAGCAAATCGGTCACTCCATGTGTGTGTGTGTGTGTGTGTGTGTGTGTGTGTGTGTGTGTGTGTGTGTTTGTTATTTTGACAAATGACTAAGGAATGTGACATGATGAAGATGACGCAATGAAGGTGGCTTTCCGGAAAAGAAACTCTATGACGTATTTTTCCTCTTTTAACTCACTTTTTACTCTTTACTCTTTTGAATTTTTGTACTCTTTTATTCCTTTGATCGTGAGACTCTCTTTTTTGGGGGGACCAGTTATTCTGTGTTTATACTGTGCTTACTTGACTCACTTTACATTCAGTTTGTACTCTTTACGCTATTACGCTTTGCACTAGTTATCCTGCCTAATCCATTTGTACTCTTTAAATTTTTTGATGTGGAATTTTGTCCCCTTTTTTTTGGGACTATTTACTCTCCATGGGTACTATAGAGTCGTTTTTTTTTTTTCCTCGTTGTGCTCTTGACTGGCCGGGGTCTTGTTGCTGGATTGCTGTTTGTCGCTACGATCTGGGAAGTGAATGCGGCATGATGCAGAATTCTCGTGGGACTTTTCGGCAGCTGGAGTGCACCAGCCAAAGGACGCCGATGCTCCTGCTAAATTAGGCTATGACATCACTTTTTGTCTTTCGACAAAACTTGAAGGTGTCAGCCGTATCCCAGGATGCTCTTTAGCGATTATGTCACAGTCAAGCGGAGTGCGCGCTTGTCCCGCATGAGAAGCCAGGAAGCGAGGGAGGGAGGGAGGGAGGGCGAGCGAGTGAGCATTGATTGAATAATGCGCCGAGGGAGCGAGCGAGCGCTAGGATGAGGAGTAGGAGGGATGCGGCGAGGAGGGCCGAGAAGCCAGCGGGACGCCCGGCGTGACAGCGGCAAGACGGACGCAAACGCCTCCGGCTCATTGACTGACAGGCAACGGGGGAGGGGGGAGTGGCCTCTCACCTCCGACGATGGGCAACAACTGCGGCGGAGGTAATGATGCCCCACGGCCGGCTCGTGTGGAACTTTGCTTGGGCCGCCCCGTCAAATAGCAGCGTGGCGTACGTGCGGATGGAGCGACGCCGTGACGCCGCCGTAACATCGCCGTAACATCAGACAGGAAGTGGGCTTCTAAATTTAGGGCGAGGATCAATGACCGTGGACGAGCTTTTTCAAAGCTCAAGTTGTTCCTCGCTGATTTGAACGCGTCCTGATATTCAGGAACTTTTGTTTTCACATCAGACAAACACATGCGTGTGAAAATGATGATGATGACGATGATGATGGTGTACGAATAATAATAAGAATGACCTTTTACTTTGCAAAAAGCATCGCCCCCGAGGAGGCGGAGCATCCCTGGCCCGTCAAACTTGGAGAAGAGCGTCGCCGTGGACCCACCCTACTCGTCGCCTTTCAGAGTGCCGGTGAGTCTCGGTGGAAACCCAACACTTCCTGCTTTGCCCCGCACAGTAATCTGATTACTCACTCTTGAGGTCATCAGAGTACTGGCAAAAGAATCAGCGCACTGCTAGATTAATCGGTGTGCTGTCAAGGTAATCGGAATCTGCGAGTCATTAGACTTGTGCTTGTCAGTCATGCGACAGTAATCTGATTACTCTCATTGCAATAATCGGAGTAGTTTCAAAGTCTTTTCATAGTAAACTTAAAGTATGTTAAAGTGTTCCATATTTTCTGAAGTAGTCATCTACAAAGTAATCAAAGTACAATGATTCGACCTAAAAAGTGACAACGTAATAAAATTACCGTCGCAGTAGTCAAAGTACAGTAGTAATTGTATGAGCAGTGTCATGTCAAAGTAATCCAAGTCCCCTCAAAGTAACCACAGTGGTATTATTCAGTACCAGCCAATTGTAGACCAAGTCTGAAAAGACGTTTAAAAACGTCTTTGGGAGTGAATGAGTTCAAATAATTAGTGATTTCCTAGTAATCACAGTACTTTGTACTGTATGCCAAATATAGTATGCGATAGTAATCATTGTACTGCAGGGTCATCTGAAGATGTCAAAGCTATCTGAATCATGACAAAGTAGTGAGAGTACTGTCAAAGTAGACTTGAACAGAAAATTCTTCAGCCCTGTCAAGAGTGATGCGAGTATGTCATCGTCATGAAGAAGCCGAAGACGCGTGAGCGCTTGCGCGTCGTCGACTCCGGGGTGCCTTTGAGGATATTAATAACGCAGGAAAGGAGGCCGCCTGCCACCGCCGCACTGGTGAGGAGCTTTAATTGTCTCGGGTAGCGTGATGGGCGGAGCCACGCGATGCGCTCACACGACCGGAAAGTAATCAGATTACACTTTCACCCTTGATGCTGACTTGACTGACCAGTCTCGTGACAACTCAAAAGTCATGTGTTGCCACGGAGACGCACAATGTTACCATACGCAATTTTCTTAACTATTGTGTGTGTGTGTGTGTGTGTGTGTGTGTGTGTGTGTGTGTGTGTGTGTTTCAGGGCTTCTTGAGCAAGCGTCTGAAAGGTCCCATCAAATGGACAAAAAGTCCAAGCAAAGTGGAGCGGAACAGCAGCATGAGACTTCCTGTTATGAGACCCGCTGACACAGACAGGTCCTCTTCCCCTTGAGCGCTTTTATTTTGGAGGTCTGACAAGGCTTCCTGTGCATGCATGCCTGTTCTCGCCAATGCTGTTTGGTGCGTTGAATGAGTTTTTGTCACGTCGTTTTGAAATGTCCCAACTTGTGAGCGGTCACTGAACGCACCTCGAGTCTCTTGACGAACGCGTGCGAATACAGTTGAGCCGGGGGATTTTAATACACCAGGTGTCTTACTTCCTGGTTCGAAAAATAGCCACCAAAAGAAGTCATATTTCTTGAGAAATTAGATCGCCATTGTGCCAAAGGTAGTATATAATCATCTATAATGAAATAGCATCTTAAAATAGCATCATTACGGACTCTGTAATGCTTCCTATGTTTGCCTGTCACAGGTCTTGTGGACTTTCTCAGCCGAAGGAATGGACGTCGCGTGAGTCTCTGCTGAATCCCGGTGGAGCTCTGGAGGCACTGGACCTCAACGTGGAGGACGGTGTCTCGGTCAGACCTCTGCACAGCAGCATTGTGGGTCAGGACTTCTGCTTTGAGGTGAGCCGCCCGAGCCCAGAGGGTTTGAATTTCATCGATATGTGGACTTGGAGGAAGTGCTCCACCCTGTGAGGTGATGAGTTGCACGTTTGAGAGGAAAGAGCGAGACAGAGTAGGGGGAGAACGGGAGAGTGAAGCCCGTTGCAAGGCAAGACGGGCAACATAGCACAGGGCCAAACCAGGACACGACGGGGGAAAAAGGGAAACAACGGAGCTGGCGTTGTCCATCACAAGATATCGCTCGTGGTCACGCCCCCCTTCCTCTCCATTTCCTGTCAGGTGACCTACTCGGGCGGCGCCAAGTGCTTCAGCTGCTCGTCGGCGTCGGAGCGAGACAAGTGGATGGAGAACCTGAGGAGGAGCATGCAGCCCAACAAGGTGGGATGGGCCCTTCCCAGACGCCGCAAGCCGTTAGCCAACCACCGGGCGTGTTGTCATAGCTTTGATTTCACCCAAATTCCGCAAATGTCTTGAAACGCCATTGGGCAGAATCCTTTGGTCCTTTGGACCTGAGCGCCTGACGTTTTTCTTGTCATCGGGACGTTGATGGATGAAAATGATGCCGAGTGTCATTTGCATCGACTCATTGGGAAACTCTGTTGTAATTTGGGATGCGGCTGAACGTGAACGAGGCGGAAAGTCTCGGGAAACTGATGACGATGTGGCGCTTGAACGTTTTTCAGGACAACCGCCGCAGGACGGAGCATCTTCTGAGGCTGTGGATCATCGAGGCCAAGGACCTGCCCCCCAAGAAGAAGTACTTCTGCGAGCTGTGCCTGGACGACGTGTTGTACGCGCGCACCACCAGCAAGGCTTGCCGCCCCGGCCCCTTCTGGGGCGAGCGCTTCCTGTTGGTCGACCTGCCCGCCGTACGCAGCCTCACCGTGCACGTCTACCGAGACGCCGAGCAGAAGAAGAAGAAGAAGCAGGACAAGAACAACTACGTGGGACTTGTCAACATCCCCGCGGCCGCCGTGACAGGACGACATTTTGTGGAGAAATGGTACGGACGCTACGCGCGTCGGCTTAGCTAACGTTCGGCGAACGTTAGCTTCTTGCTGATGACTGAATCGTATCTTGAACGGTCGGCAGGTACCCGCTGAGCACGCCGGCGGCCGCCAAGGCCAGAGGGGGCGGCGGCCCGTCGCTGCGCCTCAACTTGCGTTTCCAGAGCATCGCCGTGCTGCCTATGGAGGACTACAAGGAGTTTGCAGAGTACGTCACCACGTCGTACGCTACGCTCTGCGCCGCCCTCGAGCCCGCGGTTGGCGTCAAGGACAAGGAGGACGTGGCCGCCGCGCTCGTGCGCATCCTGCACGCCACCGGCACGGCCAAGGTGAGAGCAGGCTGTTGAAGCTGTGAGGGGGGCGGCGCCCATTTTGCCTCTTGCTGTCGACTGAAAATAACATCACAGTTGCTCAGGGAATAGCCAATCGCGGCTCACCACTTCTCTTGGTTTTGGTCATGTGATATTCGCAAACTGAAATTTTGAAAAAAGGTCAACGGCCTGAAAAATCGACCTCCGCCTCGTTTTGAGTCTCACCTCCGTTTTGTTTTTCGCCATCTTGTTTTGGCTTGTTGTGCCGCAGGAGTTCCTCAGCGAGGCGGTGATGTCGGAGGTGGAGCGCTGCGGCCAGCGCGACGTCCTCGTCTTCAGGGAGAACACACTGGCCACCAAGGCCATCGAAGAGTACCTCCGACTTGTCGGACAGAAGTACCTGCACCACGCGCTCGGTACGTGCGCATTCACACACGCGCGGCGCCCGTACAAACAAGGCAACGCTAACGACGACGACGCGCACCGCGCAGGCGAGTTTGTCAAAGCGTTGTATGAATCGGACGAGGACTGCGAGGTGGATCCCGCACGCTGCGCTGCCGGCGACCTGTCGGAACATCAGAGCAACTTGAAGATGTGCTGCGAGTTGGCCTTCTGCAAGATCATCAACTCCTACCGGTAGCGCAGCCACAACTTCCTCCTTGACTTTGCGTATTACTTCCTGACTTCCACCCAGACTTCCTGGTGTGCATGCTGACTTTCTGTGTTCCATCCTGACTTCCTGTAGCTTTGTCCAAATTGGTAGGCTGCGTCCTCGCAAGGCCAAATTTGTCAGGCGCATGACGTAACTCGATCGCGCGCCCGTTGTCCAAATTCACGCGTCCTTCGAATCCAACCTCCAAATGGTTTCTTCGTTTCCATGGAGACGGGCCCCGAGCGAAGGCTGCTTTGGAGTACACTTTTCTTGCCTACCTTGCTCCGCTCTTCTCCGACACCGACTTGTTGGTGGAGGACAGTAGCATGGCACCAGTTCAGTCAAGTCCCGCCCCCGCCTGACGCTGACTGCTGATTATTCATTGGTGAAGAGTGAGTGACAGGTTCTGCATAAGGGCGAGCCTTCGGGGCATTTAACAGTACCGGCCAATTCTAGACCAAGTCTGAAAAGACGTTTAAAAACGTCTTTGGGAGTGAATGAGTTAAGAACCAGCCTGCAAATTTAGTCCCAGCTTGTGTTCCACCCTGACAGGAAGTCTTACATGCTGACTTCCTGTCTGACATCCTGTGTGACTTCCTTGTTTAGATCCTGATTTCCTGTTGGGTATGCGGACTTCCAGTGTGTCCATCCTGCCTTCCTGTTTTACATCCTGACTTCTTGGGTTACATTGTGACCTCTGATGACGTCTCACCTGCCATTTTTTTTCCCATCCTGTTTTCCTGAAATTCAAACCAGACTTCCTGTTTTAGGTTGTAACTTCCTGTTTCCGAGATGTGACTTCCTTGTTTACAGCCTGCCGACATCCTGTTTTTCGTCTTGGCTTCCTGTTTGTTGATCTCGACTTCCTCTTTTGAGATTGTGATTTCCTTGTAAACATCCGTTTTGGCTTTCTGCTTCAGATGTTGAACTCCTGCTGGTTTATTTGCATCCTGATTTCCTGTGTTGCATTCTAACTTGCTGCCTGACGCGACCTTTTGACTTGTGCTTCCCATTGGCCACTTCCTGCGCAACACGACGACGGGGCGCACGCCAGCGTGTTCCCTCGCGAGTTAAAGGACGTGTTTGCATCGTGGAAGCGGCGCTGCGCGGCAGCCGGATGTCCAGCCGACATCAGCCAACGCCTGATCGGCGCTTCGCTCTTCCTGCGCTTCCTGTGTCCCGCCATCATGTCGCCGTCCCTCTTCCAGCTCACCCAGGAATATCCCGACGAGCGCACGTCCCGAACGCTCACGCTCATCACCAAAGTCATCCAGAACCTCGCCAACTTCGCCAAGTAGGCGCTCGTCGGGCTTTCCGCGGAAGGGGCGTGTGCTTTGGTTTCCACGGTAACGCTTGCGGATGTGGCCGCAGGTTCGGCAACAAGGAGGACTACATGGCCTTCATGAACGACTTCCTGGAGCGCGAGTGGGCAGGCATGACACGTTTCCTGTCAGAAATCTCCAATCGGGACAGCGCGACCGGCGTGGCGGGATTCGACGGATATGTGGACCTGGGCCGAGAGATGGCATTGCTGCACGGGATGCTAGCCGACGTCGTCGCGCAGCTCGACGAGGTGTGCGTGTGTGGGTGGGGCCCTCCTCCTGTGTATGTGTGCCTTTCTGTGCACACGTGTGTTGATGCAAAGTGTCTGACTCCGCCCACTGGTCACATTACCTGACATGTCACATTTCCTTTTGGTTCCATGAAACTTCCTTCTCGTTGCCCCTCACCCGTCCCCTTCCCTTTTCCTTCACTTCACCTCCTGGCCAGTCGTCGCCACAGTTTATCCCCGCATCCCGCATCCTACCTCGCCTACCGTCGTGTCGCCCGCACATGCCCAAGACCGAAGTCTCAAACGTGAAAATTCCTTCCTGCAGGCCACCGTCGCCAAGTTGGGCCCGCTGCCAAGGATCCTGGGAGATCTTTCCCGCCGGCTGGCAACGCCCGACCACCAGCTGCCCCGTGGCTCCGCCCACAACATCAGCGCCAGCCTCTTGTCCGACTTGCACGCAATCTTCCATGATGCCTCCGACAGGTAATCAGATAATCGATTAGTGAGATGACCTCATTTAGACCGGTCAGCATCTTCCACCCCACATTTTGTCAAGCATTGCCACTGGAAAATACGTCGCTTGACCTTTTTGGTCTTTTGCCTACTTCCAAAATGGGTTTCGTCGTGTTCAGCGTTCGTCCACAAGTTTGCGCCATCTGCTTTGGTCGAACCTCTCAAGCGGGGGTTTGACTCGATGTATACACTTTTGTTTCAGCGTTGGTGAGGCGGTGACAGCGCCAGGCTCACCCATCCTGCCACGGCAGGGTCTTTTCTGCGAGGGCGGCCAATTTGCGAGCGAGGCAACTGCTTTGACGTGCGGGCGTAGCATCTCTCTGGTGGACCTGCAGGACCCAGCCGCCCAGGGTCCTCTTCGGGCCCGGGCGAGTTCAAGGGCGTCGATTAGACTGGCCGCAGCACCGACCACAGATGTGCAGCCCCAGAGCGCCCCGCAGGTATGTCATGACGAGGAGAAACGCATGACGGAACAAGATGGCTAAACCATTTGAACTTTCACCGAACCTCTCTCATTCTTACAACTGTATGGACAATCAAAACGCTGAGGAAGCTCACGACGGAATCTTGTCTTTGTACAGTTACACAATCGGGACAAGTGTCCTTAACTTGGCCCGATTGTGTAACTTTGGTGTGGGTTTGGCGAAGGCCCGGTACACGTTCAAAAGTCGTGGGGCTGATTTTTCTCCCAGGACTGAACGTGTGGTTCCTGTTTCCACTTTGTGAACATCATAATGGTTGCTTGTGTGATATTTTGCACCTCAGGTACGCCGCCCGCTAGCTCCACCCATCAAACATCAAAGCAGCCTGCAGCCGCTCTCCTTCCACAACCCCGCCTACCAGCTACATGGCGCCGCCCACTCGCCGCAGGACTCCAGCACCGGCAGCTCTCGCGGGAGCCAGCTGGGACGCATCACCTTGGACGAGACGGGCAGCGGCGAGGGGCCCGACCTCGCCGTTGCGACTGCCCACGTCGTCAAGGTGGAGCAGCAGCAGAGTCACGCGGGGCCCGACACGGAGGCCGCGCCCACCGACGGCCGCCACTCACCCGATGGGGCGCCGCTGTCATCCGGGGGAGCCGCGGAGCAGAAGGTGAGGCAGACACACACACACATTTTCTTTGTCTACCTGTCCATCTCTGCCGCTCTCACGCACGCGCATGTAAGCTCACTTCCTTTTCGAAGTGGTGAAGCTGTCGAGTGTTTGCAGGCGCGCTCCATGACGCCCGTGGAGCGCACGGCGGCTTGGGTGCTGAGCAACGGGCGCTACCAGCAGGAAGACGGTGGCGAGGGAGGCTCTTCGGAAGAGGTAACTGCCCGCCGCTTCCCGTGACCGTGCGTGCCTCTGACTTTTTGTGGCGTTTTGTGCTGCCGCAGTACAAGCGGGAGGCGCGTCGTCTGAAGGAGCTACTGTGTGCGTCCTGGCGTCGCCTGGACGAGTACCGACGGCGGCTGGCGGCGCAGGAGGTCGCCATCGGCGGCATGCGTGCCCACTACCAGACGCGGCTGGACGCCAGCGAGGATAGGCGCCGGCACGAGTGCCGTGACAAACAGCGGCAGATTGATAACGTCCTGTGCAGGTGGCGCACGTTTGCCGTCTCGTACACACACGAGACAGGGTTATTATCGTTTGGGATTCGTCATCGTTCTAGTTTGCTTTAATGGGACTCTGGTTGACTTAATTCACTACTTTAGATTTGCCTTTATCGATTTTCATTGGTTTTCCTTTTGTGAAAATGCCTCATTTTAGTTAGGTACATACATACTTTTGTTCATGCACACTCAATCTCAAACACTCACACAAGCATACTTAGACATTTGTGCAGACTGTACACTCATGCACACTTAAAAAACAATATGTGTGTGTGTTTGTGATCAGGCTGCAAGCAGTGGAGGAGGAGCTAAAGCGCGACCATGCTGAGATGCAGGCGGTGATTGAAACAAAACAGGAAGTCATTGATGCTCAGGTACATCATACAGGAAGTTGTCATTTTTTTGTTTTGCTTCTGTCATTTGGGGCATTTTTTTTTTTTTTAATGCTTGCCTGTCTCCCTACTTTCTGCCGGGTTCGAATCACATGGCAGCGTCAACAGGAAGTTGAGACCCCAAATCCAAAGAAGTGCTCACAAAAGCATTAACGTGTCCCAGACTACCTTTCACACAATGTTTGCTGTTCTTAGCATGCATCTAACTCGCTGACCACCCCCATTCAGGAGCAGCGCATCCTGTCTCTGGACGCTACGAACGCTCGCCTGATGGCGGCACTGACGCAGTTGAAGGATGGCTACGGATCGGCCCACCTATGCAATCCCACCAAGCTATCCATCACCGAGAATGGGGAGTTCAAGAACAGCAGCTGCTGATTGGGTAGGACGGGATGCCGGGTGTGGAGCCTGGACTGTGTTGGACTGCGTGAAACAAAACCTTTTGTAACTTTTCTAAGGTTTTATGAGAATGGTGTCGTTGTGCTTTAATTTTTTTTTCTTTTCGCGGAGACGTTTTTATCTGCTTGTTTCAGATGTCTAATTTATTTCTCTACGTCCTGCGGTTGAGCTACTGAAGTGTGAAAGGTCAAAGTTTGCAAAGTTCCGAGTAAAAAAGTGTCAGAAAGGAAACGTGCTGCTTGTCTCCATGGAAACACAAACAGAAGGCGCTTCCTGCTTGCACTTTTATTTGGTTAAAAAAAGAAAAATAAGACAGGAAGTGATCATATTGAAATCTTCTGTGGTGATAATAATGCCGATCAATATAGACTTTGTAGTTTTTGTTTATACGAAAATAGGCAGCTGAGGAAGTTCAACTTGTCTCTGGCCGCCGCACTGTGTCGTCAGTGAAAGTGGTTAAGATGACTCCTCCCTCTCACCTGGGCTCATTAAAGGGTTAATGTGAGCAGAGGGAAGGGTGGGGCTGATGCATGGCCACGCCCCTTCAAGCTCCAAGGCGGTTGGGGGTGGGGGGGATGCAGTCATCATGTTCATAGCTTCTCCTTGGACTGCACCCAGATCAACGATCCTGAATGATCCTCGATGATCTGCTTGCTCTGCTCGTAGATCTCTTCCAGGGTGTCGCCCTGCACGATGGCTGCCCGCACACACGCACACGCTGGCGTTATTACGCTAGTTGTGTTGAAGAAGCAATCTGAAGCCGTGTAAAAGTGTTTTTTGTTTTTCCCCCAACCTGTGAAATGTTCCGTGAACTCGTGTTCCAACTTGGCGGCTCGCTCAAATGTCTTCCTACTTTGTTCCTCCGTCAGACGCTTGTTCATCTCCCTGACGAGGACAAACACAAGCACACAAGTTGGATGTCTGCCTATGTCATTCTCTCCGCCTGTGAGAGAGCGACTGTAAGTGGACATGAGAGTATGCGGGTTTGGGTGTCACAAGCATGCCTTTGTTTGCCTCAAACTGAAATTCCGAACAAAATAAAAACGTTTTTTTTTTATAAACCAAAGAAAAAAGCACTTTTGATGGATATACAGTCAAACCTCGGTTTTCGAACGTCTCTGTTCTCGACTAAATCGGTTTTCGAGTTCGATTTCGAGTTTTTTATGCCTCGGATTACGACCGAAATTCAGTTCTCGAACAAACTGAGCGCACTTGAATGCACCATTTGACTCCTCTCGCTTTCCTTACATGGGGAAGTGACGCTTTCCATTGTGAGCAGATGTGGTCAATTAACTTTTTTTTTTTTAAAAAAAGAGCGTGGTTTCGGTTTTCGAACAGCCTTCTGGAACGGATTATGGACGAAAACTGAGGTTTGACTGTAAAACTAAAATTACAGCAAAAATGTCCTTAGTTTTAGTCTCCGTTCTGTGAAATGTATACACGGAAGAAACAAGGTTGAAAAGTCATTTGGGAATATAGTTTACTTCATTGCACACTGAAATCCAAACTGAATATAATGAAAAATCCAAACCTATTATAACGGCGTGTGTGTGTGTGTGTCTGTGCGCGCGCGCCTTACATGATGTTCTGGACGGACTTGGGTTTGATAAAGACAGCGATGGGATGAAGCAGCGCCGCCTGCAGGCGCTTGATGGCATTGCCCGACACATCCAGGATGCAGTGCTTACCCTTGAACGCACACAAGCACACTAGGCTCATGTTAGCTTGTTACCATATGCGACTGGCACCAGCAGAGGGCTGTCACGTATCGTAAATAGTTACTTAAATCCAGTCCATTTCATATCGTACATGTATCCGACAAGGATGAGTTTTACTTTGGAAAAGCAAAAGAGGAGATCGGTTGGTTGCAAGACATTTTGGAAGGCGTCGCGCCCTGATGGCACACAAACGGGATGAGCCACCCACCTTGTCTGCGACCTCTCGCACCGACTGGACGCTGGTTCCGTAGAGGTGGTTGTTGTACTGTCCCGCTTCAATGAATTTGTGCTCCTGGATGTCCTTTTCCATCTGCTCGCGGGATGCCACAAAGTGATAATCTCGAGCATCCACCTCGTAGTCCCGTTTGGGTCGTGTTGTGTCTGTAAAGATACAAGCGGGAGCGGCGTTGTGCCAGGCCGGGGAAGGAAAAAAGAAGAGACAAAAAGGCTTGGCCGGGAACTCACGTGGGACACACGACCCAAACTTGTCCGGAAATTCCGAGATGAGGTCGTCATTGATGCGGTCCTTCATGGGTCCCAGGATGATGACCGGTCGCGCGTAGCCCACTGGATGAGGAAAAGATGGTGGGCGTCACGAAAAAGCGTTGGTGCATACGTGCGATGCCAACACCAATGCACGGCTCCTTACCTTCCTGTTGGGTGACGGCCTCGTACGACAGGACAAACTCCTCCTGGCCACCTGCTGACAAACGCTCGAGTTGATTCCAAATCAAACTGAAGGAAAACTACCTATTCCAAATTTTTTGGGAGGTCAATTAATTTAGTAATTGTCAACATGGATTTTAGTAATCAAGTTAATATGGATTTTCCAGAAACAAACACGTCCATGTGGGATGCTGGTTTGTTTTTTGTCCACTTGGGAGCTGCGAACCGCGCTTTCGACACTGTAGCATCTGAGACGCCATGAGTGACGTCCTCAGAAGTGACGTGATGGTGTCAATGCTGTGAGAAGAGCAAGAGAGAAGTTGCGGGATTCCACTTACGGTAGCTGCTTTCGCTATCGCTGGCGTTGGACGTGGCGTGTTCTGAAAGGACAAAGCGGGTCAGCGGTTAGTCAAGAAATCGACAGCCGATCAATCCGGCCACGAGCGCGGCGACGAGGTAACGCATCAGAAAAGTTTGCGGTTGGAAAGGCTTTCTGGGGAGGAAAAAATAAATAAAAAAAAGACTTGATGAGCAGGAGGCGGGGCCTGAAGGACGGCCCCGCGCCGGCGTCATCTTGACAACAGCGATGAAGGCTCCTGGTGGTGGTGAGGAAGGAGGAGGGGGCGGGGTTTGTAGGTTGGCGTCTGCCGCCAACCTTGGGGATGGTGAACGCTACTTGTTGGATGCTGATTCAGGCCAAGCGACACCGGTTTCATCCTCACTTCTCAACTAACGCTTTCACATTAAAAGAATATGAGACCAAATCAGAAAGACAAATGTCTTCAGTGGACAACAAAAACCAAATACAGTAATTGATCTTTGTTGTTGCGGTACTTTGGGAGGGGTCTTAATGGAAGTCAGTCCACAGCCCTGCCAGAAAACGGTGAGCCTTTTTTTTTTTGCCCCCTACACGTTTCCTGACATTGGTAGGGCCAAATTGTGGGTGGAGGCCAGAGCACAAATAGGAGGCAGCTTGGCAGAGGGATCGGCAGGGGGG
>CAAKHF010022366.1:0-10000 GCA_901007745.1 Hippocampus kuda | reverse complement strand
TTTAAAAGTTTTATCTCTGAAAGTGGGTCGCTGATGGTGGGATCGGTTCCCACTCAGTGGTGGTGTGGATGTGGATGTGGATGTGAAAGGTTTTTTGTCTCTGTTTGTAACCTGTGACTGACTGGCGACCAGTTCGGGGTGTGGTCTGCCTTCTGGCCAAAGTCAGCTAGGCTCCAGCAACTCACCGCGACCCTGTTTGGGGTAAGCGGTGTTGAAAATGGATGAATGGATTGGATCTTTCAAAGTTGTAGTTCATTTGTTCAGACTGACCTAAGATTTCATGACTTTGTCTCACGAGAGGGCATACAATTTTATAAGTTGTGTTTAACTTTTGTACACTTTTTGTGTTCCCACTCATTCATTATAAATGAATGGGGGAGACAACGATTAGTGTAATAACTGAGCTCAGGCACATCCTCATTTGTCAAATGAGACACACACATGCACAGAATACTCACACAACTCATTCTATGCTTTATTCTACTTTTTATGCCTGTTGTATTTATTGCATGTGATAAAGTGATGATGGCAGCCTGCCAGCTTTCACATAATAATGAAAGCATTTCAAAACAAGGCAGGGGACGTTCTCAAGTTACAGAAGGTGTGTTCACTTGGCGCACATTTGCATCGGTGCTGCACCCATCGATGTATTCTGTTGCGATATATCTTACACCGGTGTAAATTTTGTGGAGCGTTCACACATATAAAGCTGCTGAATAAAGAGAAGCCTGTTAACCCTGGTGCGTTCACACGGCAGTTTCTGCGGCTGTGCAATACGATAATAATCCGGAAATAAAACATGCGCGTGCATAATGTGTACTTCCTTTTCCCCGCCTTGTTTGTGACCTGTTAGTGTCTACTTGAGCTGCTTTTTACTCCTAACTGGGTCAGTTCAGGTGGGGGACAAGGGTTTTCTGGTCAAAGCTAGGCTAGAGGGTCTAGTTTTGACCTGATTACTGAGCTCACTTTGCTACTTTTGTGTTAGGAATAGGATTGCCCCCCAACCCCACCCCCATTGAAAAATAAGATCCATTGGATTTAGTTAATTTGAACATGTACATTGGCTGCAAATGATTAAAATGTTGTCACGTTTAACGTAATTTTAATCACGAGCAACCGAAAATCAAGTACTTTTTTTGTTCAGTGCATCAACTGCCAGACTTTCCCTCAGGGGTAGAAATGTAACGGTTGGGTATACGGATGTCTCCCCTGCCACCTTCGATTAAGGCCACTGTGGGAGAAGCGCACCTGCACAGCTGATGGGAGACAATGCCAGCGCTTCCTCTGTGAGATTGATTTTCTCCATTAAAATGGCATCTTTGTCTACCAACCTTTGTTATGCTAAAGAGAAGATGGAAGATTTCCAATCCAATTTGGACTGAGTTGCAGGCCGGTCAGCAATATGGGCCTCCATTGTCCCGACCAAGTCCACTGGGATGGGCGCGTGTGTCTCCTGAACGCCAATTAAGGTGGACAGAGAGACAAACAAGGTGAATTGACAGGCAAGAGAAAGGTATCCATCGTCCTCTCCGTCTCATCGCTGAAAAAAAAAAAAAAAAACAAAGCGTAAGAGAGGCGAAGGAGGATGAAGAAGAGAGACGAAATAACCTGTAACTCACCGCGTTGGAGGCCCTAGCTCGAGTAACGACGTTCAGCAATCTTATCTTAACATTTAATCATGTGCTTCTCGACGTTTGAATGCTGACATGTCAGAGTGAAGGTTTTTTTTAATGTGTTATTGCATTTTTTTTCTTTTAGTTTCTACAGTTGTTAGTTTTACACTTGCAATTTTAATCCACTTAAACACCTTCTAGTGTTGTTGTGTGCGTAGGACTGAGATTGGTCGCCTTGCTAAGAGGTTATTTAAAATAAAAAAATAAAAATAAAAAAAAGACAAGCACCAAACCTTAACATTTCTACAGGTGCTATTGGAAAGTACAGTATTGTAGTCTCTGAGACTCCCTCCCAGATACAGTTGGAGCAGGAGATGTCCATCCCTCTGATTCTCAACTGCAACTCGAATTCACCGTTGGCTAATTTACAGCGTCAGTAATAATGGTAACTCTATTCTTTTATTAATGGAGTAATCTAAAAAAATATTTTTCCCATAGTTGAAACGCCGTTCCGTCTCATTTTTAGGGGTGTCAAAATTAGCATGGTTAAAGCAAACCCCTTCCTTATTTGGAAAGCCTAGTATTTGAAGAACTCTGCTCGCAACTCAGCAGACAATTCTTCTCGAGTAATGCGTTGCACAGCAGCCAATATACACAATGTTTAAAGAAGAAACAGGAGGAGCCAATTGGACTGTGAGGTAACACCACCTCTTCCCAGCTTCAGCAGGATGCACCTGGGAGGCTGCTCTTTAGCAGTTAGCACCAAGCGAGGTTTCTAGAGCTCCCAAAGTGGTCTGGATGGGCACTCCCAGACTCCTTTGAGAGCCAAGAGCCAAGTGCATGTCCATCTTGTCACTTGAGTGACTCCAAGTCATGACTGGAAGCCATGCAAAAGTTTATGGGGTAGAGGAATAAGGTGGATTTTATTTAGTAACTCCAGAAGATAGCTTGTGCAACATCATCAATTTTATTTATCACTCGTTTGATGGAAAGCTGCGTCACTAATGACAATGCGCATTTGTATGAAACCTGACAAAATTAAGGAATACAACATTGCGCAAAAGCTTCATCAATCCATCCATTTTCTGATTTACTTATCATCACGAGGGTCGAGGGGGGTGCTGGAGCCTATCCCAGCTGTCTTTGGGCAGTAGGCGGGGGACACCCTGAACCGGTTGCTAGCCAATGTTTAGCACATCCACCTCACAGTGCTGAGGTGCAGGGTTCGATTGCAGCTCCGGCCTTCCTATTTGCATGTTCTCCCCATGCCTGTGTGGGTTTTCTCCAGGTATTCCGGTTTCCTCCCACATTAAAAAAAACCATGATTGGCAGGTTAATTAGACATTCTATTTTGTCCCGAGGTGTGATTATGAACGTGTATGGTTGTTTGCCTATGTGTGCCTTGCGATTGGCTGCAAACCAGTTCAGGGTGTCCCCCGCCTATCGCCTGAAGTCAGCTGGGATAGGCTCCAGCACCCCCCGCGACCCTTGTGACGAAAATGGGTGAATGGGTGGCAGTTGGGAACAGGTTATTATTTGCAATGACTGCCTGCGGACAGCAGAGTAAAAACTCAAATTCAATTGTATTTCTTTCGATTTCACTGATAGTTTCTGGCATGTTAGTACTGACAACTTCCAATCAGTCTACACCAGTGTTTCTCAAATAGTGGGGCGCGCCCCCCTGGGGGGGCGCGAGGCTCCGTCAGGGTCATTTGACCTCAGGGAACATGCTTTTTTATTTTTTTACTGTCCTAAAATAACTTGCAGTTGCACCTCCACTACGTTAGGGGGTAGTAGCGCTCTCATTGGCAGAGTTTGCGCAGGGAGCATTCTCAGGGAGGAAATATGACGAGGCGTCTGTAGAGCTTGGCTTCAATGTGCCTGCGGTGGCAGACGAGGGAAGATCGATGTGCTTACTGTGTCTAAAAATTTTGGTAGCGGACAGAATGAAGCCAAATAAATTAAGGCGTCACTTAAAGACATTACACCCCAATCACGCTGAGAAGCTGCTTGAGTTTTTTTCAGCGAAAACGTGCCAACACGCTTCGAAAAGCTGTGCATTGCAAAATGTGCTCATTGTAGCCATTAATCCAGACATAATCTTTGATTAAAAAAAAAAAGCACAAATTCTTTTATATATTTTTGTTTTGCTGGTTAAAGTTTTTTTTAAATATTGTGCTCCTGAGATAATGTTGGTGATTAGTTTGAATGCATTATTAGTTATTGAGTTTATGTCATTTTATTTTTCAGTATTGTATGGTTTGACATGGTCAGTCAAAAAATATTTATTGTTAAATTAAGGATTCAATGTTATTTTTGAAATTCAGATGCACTTTAAATCTTTTCTGTTCCAGTTACTAAAGCTATTCTTTGTTGTAAGTTGGTCCATAAAGTTGGTCCATATTTCTTTCTTTTTTTATTCTCTTATACGTTAATAAGGATACAGTGTTATGCAAAGGTGCACTTATAACAATTTTACAGACAAATGATATTTATAGCCATGCGGGGGGGGGGGGCGCGAGATGTTTTCCTCTTCCTTGGGGGCGCATGACAGAAAATAATTGAGAACCACTGTTATAAGTGAACACGTTTACATTCAGTGATGAAGACTTCATGAAGAAAAGCTGATGATGTTTATTCACTGCCATATGAACATCCGGGTAAGCCTGATGAAGAAAAGAGCCAGGATAAAGAAAATTAAAAACAGACTTACTCATTAAACAAAAATCATATATATATATATATATATATATATATATATATATATATATATATATATATATATATATATATATATATATATATATATGTACACACACACGCACACACACACACACACACTTCAATGCTTTGGGTTCTGCTCTGCCCTCCACTTTTTCAGTGCTTTGGTTCCGTTTTTCCACAAGAAAAGCTCTGATTAAACATTCCACTGTTCTCAAATATCTTAATTTTTATTTTTCTCCACAAAATAAGGTGGAAAAAAACAAAAAACCAATCAAAGAACATAATTTTCGCTGGTACCTGATAAGCTCAGGGTCCTGCCCCTGCATATGACATAGAAGAGCACGGCACAGTCAGTGATTGGTTGAAGATCTGAAACCATGGAAACACAATGTTTGTGTTGGCCGTTTAATATTAAATCAAATAAATTAAAAATTAATATTTGAACCGTTCGGCTAGTGGCTAGCATGGAGCTAACGCTAACACGGACACATACACATAAAACCTCACTTGTGTGTATAATGAAGGCATCAGCAGATGTTTCCATCTGTGGTTTCCATGTGTATTCAAGCTGGTGCGGAGCACCGTGGGCACGGTCACATTGCCGCTGTCGTCTGGGTGCTCCAAAGCTGTTGGCCTTCGAATGAGACAGACTTATTAGCACGGAGGTAGTGCTAAGACGAATATACAACACTCTCGCCCTGGCCGCACAAACATTAACCTTTCATGTTAAGACGGGGGCCTCGAACGAGCATCCTGCAGGCCACATTTGGCCCATGGTTTTGAGACCTCTGATGTACAGTTTTACTTGTTTTGCTTTTATTTCACAATTTTCCGACGGATCATGTTGCACAGTAAACTATCAAACGACTGTTGTGGCAGCTGACTTGATTCGGCTGCCTCCCCGCCAACAGCTACGTTCAGTGTGTGGCGCTGGCCAAACAGTTCGCAGGAGGGGCCACCAGAGAGATGTTTTACTCCTTGTCCCTGCACTGTAATTTTGGCAGCCTATCAAAATATGTCCTTGTGTGAAAGCGGTGCGTGGTTAAAAAAAAAAAAAAAAAAAAAAAAAAAAGATTGCATGCTGGAGAGAATTGTGCAATGATCGATGATCACAGGATCCCATTCTGCAAGTGAGAGGTGGGCAAATGATTTTTGGAATGGGGGATGAAATTCAATTGTGCTAAATGTGATTTTAATGTCTTTAAACCATTAAACTGTGTTGTTTTAATAAGCTGCCATTGTGTAAGCCCTGGTAAAATTACGTTGGAGTAATCAGGAAATAAAACCTGAAAACGGGGGAAAAAAAGTCAAAATTACTGTATTGAATTACTGCATGTTAAAATGACATATCCACCAGTGGCGGATGCTGGTCTGTCAAGGAGGGGAAGCTCAATTTGGGCCTATATCATAAAATGTGTCTGTTTATTTATACGTGAATTCTACTCGCCGTTCCTTTTCAAAAAATGACAAGGTTGCCTTCACCAAAAGATCAGTGATTGGCTCATTTCACTGTCAATCAAAAAGAGATTCGCCTCAGCGAGATCATCCAATCATCATGAAGAAAAGCTGAGCTTCTGCAAACCCACTGTCCATAGACTCCCAGAGACGCTGTGCGTCCAATGGGCGGGACAAAACCAGCATTTATCCAATGATTCGTCTCGTTTCAATGCATTGGGACATCCTACACTGAACTCTATAGACGCCCAGCGTTCACGTGGTCGACGCTCAGCGCCCACACAGTTTAAAGCACAGTGAAGCTGTGGGAATGAATTAGAAGAGAGTCGCGTCGTAACCAGTAAGAAGAAGCTGATTCGGAACAAAAGTTGAGCGCGTTGTAGCGCATATTTAGTCAATGACATGTCCACACAATTGTACGTACACACCAGTAGCGATTGCTCTCAGACTGCAAGGGAAGCTCAGCTTCCCCTAAAATGTCAAAGAATAAGTGATCAAATATATGAATGTAATTTCATTGTGTGTACATGTCATTGACTAAATATGCGCTACAACGTGCTCAAGTTTTGTTCCGAATCAGCTTCTTCTTACTGGTTACGACGCGACTCCCTTCTCATTCATTCCCACAGCTTCGCTGTGCTTTAAACGGTGGACGTTAAGCATCTGCTGAGCGTCGACTGCCCGGACGCCGAGCGTCTCGAGAGTTCAGGGTAGGTTGACCCAATGCGTTGAACGGAGACGAGTCATTGGATACAAGCTGGTTTTTGTCCCGCCCACGGACGCTCGGCGTCTGGGACTGGATGACAGTGGGCGGGTACCGGATGCTCATTTTTTCTGCATCAGATTGGATGATCTGTCTGAGCCTGTGTTCCAGTTTGATTGACATCGAAATGAGCCAATCACCGATCTTTTAGTGGAGGCATCCGTGGGAGCACTTTCAATTCTCATTCTGTTTGAAGTTGAACTGGAGACGACTTCTAATCATTTTAGCAACACTCTCTTTGTTGAAAACGATAAGTGACGAATTAATCTTTTATTACTGGTGGGTTTTATTGTAGTTGCTCTAGTTGTAGGACACAAGTTAAATTCCTGGAAAAGACGCCTTGTTGGTATGACAGGGTTATAGATAATTTTCTTGAAAAGGAACGGAGAGTAGAATTCGCGTTTATATAAACGGACACATTTTATGATGTCGGCCAAAATTGAGCTTCCCCTCCTTGACAGACCAGCATCCGCCACTGGTACACATAGGTATTTGATCACTTACTTTTTGATATTTTAGGGGAAGCTGAGCTTCCCTTGCAGTCTTAGCGCAATCGCCTCTGATATCCACACACCACGCCAACATTTTATGTGCACTCCTGACAACTCGTTTTCAACAGTTTTAATTTTTTAAATTCACATTGTGTATAGCAACAAATTGTGTTTTCTCTTCTAGAAGCAAAGCTAACGTACAGCATAATGTACTCAAAACCATTTCCGGTTTCTGTTCCATTGAGCAAAAAGATTTTCTCTTCAGAGTCCAGATACTAGAAATTTGTCTGCCGTTTTGTTGTTCAAAGTTGGATGTTTTCTTCTTTATCGCAGTTCCAGCCAGACGTCTTTGAAAAGTGGACTCGATCACCCAAGCACTTAATTCCGGTGTTATTAAACGCGCTATCCGTTTCAGTCTAAGGTTAGCTTAGCAATTAGAATGGCTTATCCCTTCACAGAGCGATCCTTGTCAGAAATGTAGCTTATTTGCCACCACATCGGTGATGATTACTGACTTTGGAGCAACTCTGCAGTGTCTACCACCTTCGTGGTATCCAGGCAAAGCTTGTTGCTAACTAGCTAGTGCAGTGTAAGTAGCACTGAGGTGTCTCTCAACAACCTCTGACTACCCATGGTGGGTGACATGAGCGACACAGCCCAACGAATCTTTTTGGGATGTCTCAGTTGAATCTCAGTTTTGATATTCAGTGTGTTTTCATGAAGCGCAAAATGCCTCGCAAACTGCGATGCAAAACCACATATTTCAAGCCTAGGAAATACCGAGTTAATTAACCAAAAGAAAATTAGTCCCAATAAATTGCATCTGTTCTGAAAGAGTTGTAGCCTTTGAACAGAATTTCCCATAGCTTGGCATTTTTTAAATTTGTTCTTTTTTTTTCATGACACAATCTTCACAAGTATACAGTCATAATAGAATCTTAAAATTGATAAATGAAGGCAGTTTCTCAAAAGAATCAAATTTCAAATGCTGTTGCCTGAGATGAGATTATTGTCAGCCATACACCACGCCTGTGATTTGTTTGCCTTAGCATTTTCCATCCGGTTGATTGTTTGGACAGCAGTGACATGAAACTCAAGGCCAATTGAAATTGATTCTGTAAAATAACAGGGCAGAAAGCAATTAATGGAGAAAATTAGAATGTGTGAAACCCAACAAACCGGAAGGTGCAAATGTACTTGTCCTTCTCCTACTCTAAGTTGATTCTCTATTAGGTAGCAATCGGAGTTTTCGTTGAGGTGTCAGCATTTTCTGATCATGCCTGTTGGTGACAAAATATATTATTAAGTCACATAAACAATTGGAGCAGTATGTATGTTGTATCATGTAAAATAATGTAAAATATTGTAAGTTGTGTTTGTCATGACATAATAATGTCATTTGGTCTCATTTTTGCTCTAACATTCACTATTACAAAACAAGAATGGAACTGCAATTTTCTTTGCTGACACATTCTAGTGGAATTTAAAATGATTCTACATTCTACATACAATATTTCTTCTTCAATAGGAAATTGTATTGATGATGTACAGTGTTGTTTTAAGTACTCTAAACAATATTTGAAGACAATCATCTGAACAAAAAAAAAAAAAACAACAATTTGGCAGAACTTAAAGTCACCATGTATTTGAGGCAGTAGCAATGTGCAAAGTGGCCATCGTCTTTGTAGAATAAAAAAAAAACCTTGAAATGAATGCAACAAATGCCTTTAAAATCGTCCATACTTAATACATTCACAAGAAACGTTTGATGACAAAAGTAAATGACCACTTCTACTGCTCTTCTCACAATCATGTTTTATTGTGTCTTTAAGGGAAGTGATGGCGTTTGAAGCATCACGGTAATTTTGACACGTCGACCGGGAGAATCCCTCAGAATTTCTGCCTATATCAGCTAACTGGTGGATAAAAATTGTCGCTCAACCGTTGAATGGGTCCCCAGTGTAGCAGATGAAAGCAAATGGTTGAGACGATATGGTTGAGGAATAATAAAGTTAAACTATGCCGTTTCACTGTAATTTGAAGGCCTTTTTTGACCATATTTGGTTCCGCACGTGTGTCACGAAGATATCTTGGGAAGAAAAGGCTGATATAGTGGACCAGTAGTAAAGCTTGTGGAGTTCTTAATTCACCAGATTTAAATATAATAGTACTGGGCACCACAATTGCATAGGGCAGTTGAGTGGCAAATATAGAGTAAAGAAACAACATTCCCTCTTCCAGCACCTCATCCTCTGTTCCCCATTGTCTGAGACATTCTCTGAGTACGTCATCCGTTGGAGCCTTCTCCTTGATGTATTCATGGAGCTTGGATGTTTCATCCTGGACAGTGGCTCGCACACTCACTGGTCCCCGGCCTCCTTCCTTTCGGCTTGCGTACAGTCTCAGGGTGCTGGATTTGGGATGGAACCCTCCATGCATGGTGAGGAGCTTTCGGGTCTTAACGTCCGTGGTCTGAATCTCTTCCTTTGGCCACCTTATTATTCCTGCAGGGTATCTGATCACTGGCAGGGCATAGCTGTTTATTGACCGGGTCTTATTCTTGCAATTGAGCTGGCTTCTTAGGACTTGCCTCACTCGCTGGAGGTATTTGGCCGTAGTCGCTTTCCTTGTTGCCAGTTCGAGGTTGCCTTTGGCTTGTGGTACACCGAGGTACATTGAGCTGTCCTTAATGTCTGCTATTGTTCCTTCAGGGAGTGAGACCCCTTCAGTGCGGACTACCTTTCCTCTCTTAGTCAAGATCCAACTGCATTTCTCAAGCCCGAATGACATCCCGATGTTGCTGCTGTAGATCCTGGTTGTGTGGATCAGGGAGTCTATGTCCCTTTCGCTCTGTTAAGATATGATTCCTCTCTGTTGGTTGGATTTGAAAGAAACAATGTAGAATGGTGTTGTAGGTATTTCCTGCCTACTGTGATTGCAATCACCTTTCGTAC
>CAAKHF010022364.1:9753-24026 GCA_901007745.1 Hippocampus kuda | reverse complement strand
TTTCCTTTGGGGGGGGGGGGGGGGGGAGATAACAGGACCTTCTACTGTGCGGTCAATCATACAGATGAAGGAACAAGCTTGTTATCCCCTGAGGCATGTTCGTTGCAGAGTGAAAGAAAAAAGAAAAAAAATCACACATGTACATATCACATTTGTCTGCCTTTTGAAATCACAACCGTGAGACTTAAAAACGTCTATCCAGCTCAGCGGCAGAGGCATCTAGCGCTTAAAAGTGTGTGTTTTGAATGCATCATTAGTCAGCCGCCAATGACATCTGCCTTTATGTGGAAGGGGGGAGTGGGGGGGGGGCAGCCGCCGGGGAAACTATGTACCGTTTTTTCGCCGAAGCCGAAGTCATTAAGGGCGAAATCGTTATCCTACAAGCAGCTCCGCATTCATTATTCTTTTAAGAGCTAGTCAAGGGTGTCCCTTTCTCTTGCCGTGCACCCTTTGAACCTTCATTTGCACTGTCAGACAACGAAATGAGTCCATGAATCTTGCGGACTCGCGCTTAATTAAACTATGTTATATTTCTCACACCTGGCATTAATCTATCTCACCGCCATAGGAGGAGGGGTCGAGTCGGTGGTGGTACATCCCGATCGCGCCCAGAGTATGCCCCTACTTCGACGATGGGAGAATTTGAGAATGAACGGGAAGCAGGTGAAATAAACCCGAATATTTACGTGGGGTGGGGGTAGGGGGGGACGTTTAGAGCCATGCATCATAGGCGGGCAAAACTGCAAACGCGCCGTCTACGCCGGCAAAAATCGCTCCCCAGCGGGATGTTGGATCAATGCTGAATCCAAATCACAGTCAGCCCAAGCAGAGACAGATGAGATCATTTACGACCCACTGTACATGTTAGGAAAATAATTTCTAGATGCGCGCCACCTACCAGCACTCATCTGGTCGCTTGTTCTTTGGAAGTTTATTTGAGAAGAGCAAAATTCAATTTCTCAGCAGGCAGACACATACAGGAACGTAGGGGCTCAATTGCAGATGTCGTTTTATTAGCGTTAGGCTAAGTCATCTCTCCGAGGGGGCCTCGTGTGCATTATGAGTGGGACAGCCGTGCCACGGCTACCGTTAGAATACATTGAAGACATTTCATATCATTTTGAAAATTAATCTGTCGTCGTGAGTGAGAGGTTTCGACGACTGCGCCGTGGGCGGCGAGGGCGACTCGCCATAATGTTGTGGTTTGATGAGCAAAGTTAACAATGCGATGCGGCGGGGAAAATTTTGTCAGCGCGCCTCCCCAGTTTCTCTCTACACGTCCTAATTTGTGTCGGAACGCAAAAAGTCCACTCAATTGCGAATTTGAAGGCATCTCTTTAAGCGCTCTCGATAGAAATAAACGCAAGGGCAGCCTCACTAAGGCAACCGCATACTTTACAGGCAATTTATTCCGCAGACAATCATTTCAAAGTATACATTAGCAAGTGGGGGAGCATGTCAAAGCTTGAATTCCCCCCCCCCCCCATGGGACCGATAAAACATCACATTATTTTATACAATGGAATTAGCGTGATCAGTATAGTGGATGTTTATCCTGCCGGCAGGCACACACCCCAGAGGGTTGGTCACTTAGTGCATATTTATTTTAAAAAACAACAAAAAAAAAACACCACTTGTAACATTAGCAATATACAAGGGCAAGCATAAGCACCGACCCGTCTGACTGGTGTCCATTAAGCCTGACCTTCTAGTGGTGCAATTTGTCTTGGATTGAGTGAAACTGCAGACCACAGGGGGGTGATTAGGACACAATGTTCCTTCTGTTGAACACCAACAACAGCTGCTCCGGTATGGAACCCTCGGAGGCACAATGATGCCTCAAATAACCTCAACCGGGGTTCAGAACCTTTTCGGCAGAGGTGCTAGACCTTCCAACCTAAACGTACGAGTGCCGGTGATGGCGTGTACACGAAAGCAGGCCTCGCTTCCATGTCTACTCGTCCTGTCAGTCAGTGTATGAGCCGAGCCTGCGTGTGCGCAGGCTTGTGTGACAGCTACAAAAACAACGCACGTCCAGTCAGAAGGTCGGACGTCAGCGAGGACGTAAGAAGAGCTGTCAGTCGGCGCGGGCGGAGCAGGGGAGTTTGAAGGGTGCGGGAGGTTGAGGGGGTTGGCGGGCCGGAGCCATGCACTATTCAGGCATCAGTCAGATGGAGCGGGACCAGTGGGGCAAAACAAGGGTCACTCGCGTGAGTAGCGCACACAGCTGTTAAAGAAATAATCCGGAAGTTACAAACTTCGCAGATTTTTTTTTTCCCCAGTACCAGCCAATTCTAGACCAAGTCTGAAAAGACGTTTAAAAACGTCTTTGGGAGTGAATGAGTTAAACCTGGACCTTGTTGCACAGGCCTACTCTGCTGCAGAAGCCGATTATAAAAATCTCAAACGGAATGTTTTCCAAATTTTGGACCATCCAAAAGCCCAAAAATGTTGACGGACAGGAAGCTTTTTTTTTTTCAGTTTACTATCTTATATGAGAAAAATTTTACGAAATGGGGGCAGCTGCTTGGAAGCCTCCAATATTGAACAAACATCTCACCAGGACCCGACCTTTGACTTGAAATTTCTAACACAGTTCGAGCTCACGGAAAAAACAGTTTAGATGGCGAAATTTGGCAAAACGGTCGAGTTGTTTTCAGACTCTAAAAGGTAGCCGTGACTCTTGAGCTAAACGGTGCCATTATGAAACCCCAAAAGCCTTCAAGTAAGCCAGGCTCAAATGAGTTTGACTTGAAATTTCTCACAACGGAATAATAAACGTGTGTGCGGTGATGTCTCATTGCAATACGACCCACTGGTGTCACCCGAAGCACCTCTTGACAAGACAAGTAAAAAAGTCGGATGAATGTCATCCATTGTTCCTTTGCGCCGTCTGACACTCCTCTGGGAGGTCAAAAAAACAATGCTATTACAAGTGACATCTTTATCATGCAGGGTGTTAAAAACAATTTAAGATCCCCTCCAATAAACCTTCAACGCGGCGAGATTCTTGGACGATCTAACTCATCTAAAAAGGACGACGCCCTGCCGCCAGAATGCTCGTAAACTAACGAGACTCTTGTAAAAATTCCCCCCCCCCCCACCACCACCACCACCACCACAACCGATGATACCTGCTCAGCCAGCCTGATTGATGGCACAGATGGCAGAAAGGGGACATTGGCCATATGAGAGAGTACGATTGTGGGTAAGTGTGTCCTTTTAATTGAAACGTGGCAGTCGCCGCGATATCACGATTTTTATTGGAAATTTCCCTTTTCCGTGACGTTCGCACGACAATTGCATTGTGCGCGGCGGCTGAGCAAGAGTCGAACGCGTAATGAATATGCTCAGTGAATTCAGGTGATAATGAACAAGTGGCGTGCGAACGCGAGCACAAGCCTGAGACTTGCTCTTGCGATTGTGATGAATTCTCTCATACGGCGCCTGACAATAAAGAAGCCTCATCAAACCACACAATTCAGATCCAGAGTGGGCCCATTCAATAAAAATACACGCACTGAATTACAACCGTAGCGATGCGACAAATGTCCTGATTGCAGCGACTGTGGATTAAACATGACCTGATAATTTGATATTTACCAAAAAAAAGATTCAGATTCGGATCGGGCTTGCATAGCAAGCCCTCGTAAGATATATGTCTGGCATATTAATACACAAGGCACTATGAATAAGGCCTGAATGATTTGCGATTATTTTCGTATTATAATGAACAAAAATTGGATTTGACAAAAGTATACATATTTATTAAAAATATATTTCTAAGTAAAGCCAACCGACTGACCAAAAGGAAGCAAAAATGCTGGAAAATTGCATTTGAATTTGATGAATTGGTCAGTCCAAATCCGCGATGAGGACCACACAATATGAGTGCGAATTGTTGGCGAAATAGGGCCACTGTATTTCCATAAAGCTCTTTTTTTTTCACTTTAATCAAACCGATGCATGAAAGCAGAACGCTGCATTCGAGGCTTCGGCACTTTTACAGTGGCAGACGCCACTAAAAAGGCCAAGCCAAGCATCAACAGCAGCGAATTCAATAAGATAAGATAAGATATCCTTTATTTGTCCCACACTGGGGAAATTTACAGCCTTCAGCAGCAAGATTGTGGGTAGAAAGAAGAGAAAAGTTTAAGAGAAAAGAAAACACAGTTCAATTAAGTGCAATATAAATACAAATATGGATAAGGTCAATAAGTTCAATTCAGTGCAATATAAATACAAATATGGATAAGGTCAATAAGTTCAATTCAGTGCAATATAAATACAAATATGGATAAGGTCAATAAGTTCAATTCAGTGCAATATAAATACAAATATGGATAAGGTCAATAAGTTCAATTCAGTGCAATATAATACAATAGTCCCCGTACTATTCACATTCACATTTGTTGTCATATCATTTAAATAAATTTATTATTTGTTTATTTATTCATTTTTTATTCAGCAGCCTGACAGCAGTCGGTAGGAACGAGCGGCGGTATCTCTCCGTATTGCAACGCGGGTGTAACAGTCAATCGAGTCACGTCACCATTTTGGCACGGGCGCAGTGCTGATGCTGTGACGACGACATCAGATAGCAGAAGCAAAGAAGAGGGGCCTTTTTGTTTTTTAGCCAGTGTCACTGCTGTCAAATGGTCCAATCACCATGTGCGAAAAGAGAAGCAAAGCGCCGCAGCACCCCAAACAGAGCGGAGGCGCACCAGTGGGCAGCAAAGAGGATGAAGGGGTGACGTTTTCTGCACTCCCGCTTGACGCTCTTATTTTGAAATTCAAAAGTGTGCCACTGGAAGGCAACGCATTCACTGATGAACGTCACGTTGACACGCAAAGCCGCTGTGGCAGGCTCGCCTCCGGACATGGGCAATAATTAGGCGCAACCCACCTGACATCAATCAGCCCACTTCTGCAAAGGCACGGGTCAGCATCCCACCGCATGACCTTACACGCTAAGCAGACTGCTGTCACCGACGGAGACAGAGGGAGGAGGGGCAAGTGTGGACAGTGTTATGAACGTCCGAGGCAGACAGAATTGGTGTCAAACAAAGTAGCCTTTTTCGAGCCGCAATGTTTGCAGAGGGACACCGCCCTGACGCCGTGCCTCCAAAGTCAGGCAGCCCTGACACGCCAGGGGGCCTGTCCTCCAAAAAGACGACGCCGCCGCTGCGATTAATTGCACAATTCAAGAGAGGAAGTGAACCGATTGATCATCCCCACAGCCCTCCTTTAAGCTCAAGGACAGATACCCCGAGTTGCTCTTTCAACACAAGGGGCACCAGCCGCCCCACTTCCAGGGTCAGCCAGCATGTGCCTTTCGGTACACGGACATGTGACTTCACTTTAAATGTAGAGTCTGCGGTCATCACGCACAACAATTTTATTATTATTTTTTTTTTTTTTTTTTTAATCATACATGTTGAAACTGTCCCATGCATGAAGTTCACATTCTTGGCCATGTCATGACAGCGCGGAGCCTTAACTAAGCCCCGTTGTCACAGTTGAGATACATCAGGGCATTTCTGCATCAAACTATTCCCGACACTTTGCGTGTTCGGCATAAGCCCGTGACTCATTAGTTGCTCAGCGCTAATTCCCTCCATGCTCTCCTTTTTTTTTTTTTTTTTCTCGAGGGCTCTCCAGGCGCCGCGCAGAAAGCGCTCAAGGCATGACACAAAGGACACATGATGAAAGAGGCTTTGAGGGGAGATTTGGTGAGGGCTTCAATGAGTACGACAATCTCACAATAGGGCTTGCTTTGTGCTACAAGCAAACAAAAATATTCAAAAAGCTATTGCATACCGTTTATACAGCGGTATCTAGAACAAAAGCGCCGTTATTTGGCGTCGTAGGTGCTGGTGTTTTCGGTCTCATCCTAATCTGCGCCTCCAGACGGTTATGTGACACCCCCCGCCCCCGTCCTTGTCGCTTTGCATTGTTAAAAGTGCAGCACAGCTGGCAGAATAAGTGAGCGGGAACGACTACAGCTGAGAGCCAAACGGGTGCAAAGGAATGGAAATTCGTGACCGAGAAAGTCAAAGCATAACTGCTTCAAAAACAAACCAAAAAAAAAAAACAGGAAATCTGAATGTGTCTTACCAAGATCTGTATTGGGGCCAGCCAACAACTGCTTGAATTTATCCAGACGTGACGCTTCCCTCTCCGTCATGGCTGGAGTGCCCGATGTGTTCTGGTCGGCCATGCGCGCCACAAGTGGGATGACCGGCCGGTGGGGCAGAGAGCGCTGTCTGTAGAGGGCCGCGTGCTCACCCGCTGCATCTGCCACGAGAGGAAAATAAAGGGGCGGTTAGTGGGGCCATTGGAGAGAAGACGGAAAAACACACAAGCTGTATTTTTTGCCTGACGGATGAAAAGTCAAATTTTGGGAGTCTTTGTTTTTTTAGATGGGACAAAGCTGCATTGAATGAAAGTGCACCTTCGTGGAAAGGGCAATGGGGGGGTTATTGTACTGATTCTAGTCAACAAAATATACGCAGAGCATCTAAACGGAGCACGAGTACACCACGAATGAATGCAACTCGATGGAATAGTGTATGAATGAAAAGTTGCTTCAAGCGGTCTCGTTAGATTTTTTTTTTTTAATATCAAAAGAATGACCCCATTTCCCATTAGAGGAGGAATGCGCCAAAGGCAAGATTTTACCGTCTGCACTACATTGCAGCATGCCATCCAAATCTCCATTTTGAAAGTGATGTGACCATTTTCCTTTTAATGTTGTTTTGCTGCAAGCATGCCGCCTGGTGAAAACGACTGTAATTAGTGTTGGTGGCAGTCACCCGCCTCCCCCGCCCGCTCCCCCCCAATGACTTGCTACGAGATGTGCGTGATTCTAGTGTGAAGCCACCACGGCAGCAGGGACAAGCATTAATTCGCTCTGCCGAATGTTGTTCCAGATGCGCCCCAAAAGACTCCAAAGACACACAGCGCAAACACGAGTGTCGAGTTGCGCTTGTGCCAAAGACAAACCCCAAACAGGGACGCAGGTACAGAAGATGTCCCCCTTGCTGAGTGACTTCAATATGTCCAACGCAGTGACGCCGCGAAACATAAACACGGCGTCCACTGTTTACCCACCTGCTGAATGCATCAGCCATTCATTTATTCAGCTTTGCCTCTCTAATGTGGAGTTTTGCATCATTCTCCCCGAAGGTGTAAAATAACTTGTCTTACATATGCGCATATCCGACCGATCTGACAGCGCGCGCGAGCGCGAGCCGCGTCGTCTCCAAGGAGATGAGACGAAGCGCCGGAGGGCACTGGGCTGTTTATGTAATCTCAACACCGCAACGAATCCGACAGCAGACGGCCCGACAGGCAGCCAGATTGTGCATGTGACAAGCTGTACTGTATGATTACAAGGGGGAAAAAAAAAACAACTTTCTATTGGACTTTTTTTTTTTTTTTAAACGGGTTACACACTGCTGTCGAGTATAATCAGTGGCAACCTCTTCATTGACTTTCTTCATATGCATATGGATGAAAACCATGACAAATATAAATACTATATAGAACTGCATTCGACTTTGGAAGTCAGAACATCTACGGAGTGAGGTGTAAAGACTTCAAATATGAGGAGTCCGAGCTACTAACCTTTCGGAGATCCAATGGGAGCTTCGCTGTGGGATTTCACCAGGCGACCTTCAGTGTCCAGGCTACCTTGGAAAGAGAATGAAACCTCCGGACTGGTCAAATCACCCTCCTCGTCTTCCTCGTCGTCGTCGTCCGCCGCCTCCTCCTCATCTTGCGCGTCGTCGTCCCTCCGGGGCGATTCCGTTGGATCATCCAGCTTTTGTCTCTCCTGCAACTTGCTGTGATTCTCAATCACCTGCGCAGAGCATAGCCAAGGTTGGACGACTCGCTCGCTAGCGAGCAAAGAATCCCATTGTTACCTTATTGGCAGTCTCCATAACGACCTCGATGTTGAGGTTCTGCGCGGCCATGGCCAGCAGCTCGTCATCGTCATCCCCGACGTCCCAGGCATCGCTCGTGATGCTCTCAAACTCCTGGAATGTGGTGGCCTTCTTGGGCTTGCCCGGCGTGGCAGGAGACGGCCGCGGGCCAGCTTTAATCAAACTAGACAAACGGGAAGAAGAAAAACTAAAAAACATTTTGTCATTTGAGCTGTAATCTGTTTTTAAAGTGGAGGTTGTCGACTATTTGCAGCATGTATGGGGACCAACATGTCCCTGTTCATTCAAAAGGTCTTAAAATTGAATCAAAGTTACTTTTATAGAAATCCAGAAATGGCAAATTAAATAAACACTGAAAAAAGGGCATTTTCTCCCCAGGACTTCATTCATGGTGTCCGTGAATGGCGGTATACAGATTCCTATATTTTAACAACCAAAGCCCCAAAAATCTGGACACATGACATCTTTAAAATTTCACTCAGTCAGATTACTAACACGTAACACCTTCAATAGAATTTCAAACATTTGTGATGGAAAGGTTATAATAGTCATGGAAACCTGTTGCAGGGATTCCACACTGCTGTCAGTTTCCAAGGTTCCGACTTTTGGGACACCTTGTATAATAACGTGCATGCATCAAAATTACATTTAAAAAAGTACATTAAAATAATTCGATTCTATTTTTCCTAAATGGTGGCGTTTTGCTCCTACAACTTAATTCTAATCTGTGCATGTCGCACCAGTAATATGCAAATTTATTTTTCTGTTGTTGTTGCTAACAAATATCTGCTCCACATGTCGCCGTATTCATCAGTAATATACTGAAAATGAGTTAAGTGTGTTTTATATTTCCATTCTCCACTCCAAATGATCTACTTGCGCCCCTAAATTTTCTGGTTAGGACCCAATGTGCTTGTAGTTATATATAATGCTGCTAGTCTTGAGGCCTGGTTTTATTAGTTTCCCATAAAGCAGTTCAAACACAACTTGATTTTCTGGTAAGGGCACTTCCTCCTTTTGCGTGTTCACAATAAACCGGTGAAGAGGTACGATAATACCAAGCAACTGTAGGAGAAATGAAGTCAATGCACCACACCCACAAACAAATACTGTACATACAAACATCCACAGGAAGGTGCACTTACTTAGCGTGAAGAAGTGGGTCAAAAGGTGGATGCTGTGCGCCATACACATGCTGAATGCTAGGGGAAAGTGACAGAGACATTGAATGAACTAGTGTCAGCGCATGCTAAGCTGAGCGAAATCACATACTAGAAGATCACGAATGGGCTAGAAGCCAGTGCAGCCATTTCATTGTCAAATCTCTGCACCCATTTGTACTACTGTGGAATGAGAGAAGTCTGTGATTGCGATAGCCGCTATTAGCATCGCAGCTTTAGCCGGCTTGAAACGTGCAAATTGCAACTATGAGGGGAATGGATCGCAGACTCAGGCAGCGTGAAAAGTCGCGATTGAACAGCTTGCCAAGGACTGGAAAGTGAAACTTTACGGATGAATCTCAGCAAGTGGGACTAGGCGTGAATTAGCCTCGCTAGCTAAACTAGCCGTCGGCAGAGCGAACACGTCACTCACCTGCCGGGAACCTTCGCCGCGTTTCTTTTCCAGAATTGTTTTTTGTTTCCGTCACTCGACATTGTACCCTTCGGGTCCGACTGGTCCTCAGGAAAGGCGCCCGGACGCTGTCGCTGCTGGTAAAACGTCAAACTACGCTTTATTTACACCAGGTTGCTTCCTGCAAAACTCAGAGAGCTGCCATGTTGATACAGGCTCGTCGGTGCGTACGCGTCTGTGATTGGTCGCAGTGGCATTTCCTCATCGTGGGCCAATCACAAGTGGGATTTGCCAGAGGAAGGCGTGACGATGATTGTGATTATTTTTTTTCAACACGGAGCATTGTTGACAAGTCGAAAAAAACTGGAATAAAATTGAATAAAGTATTACATTAATGTTTCAATTGTCTGGAAATTTAAAAAATGTAATTCAACTCACCTGTATTTATAGAACACTTGCAAACAGCCATCCTGCATACAAAGTGCTGTACATGGAGCAACTATCATGTAAAGTATACTACAATAAAGCAATAAATCAGTAACAAGGACGGTAGAAAGCACCAAACAGTAAGACTAAGATCAAGTCTGAGACACGCAGAGTTAAATGTCAAAGAATACAAGTGAATTTTGAGGCGAGTTTTAAAGATGGGCAGCGAGGGGGCTTGTGTAGACTTGTAGACTACTTTATTAAAACAAACAGCAGAATTATGTTTGTTTTAAATTGGGGACGGGGGGTGCAGAGGGAGGAAACAAATATGATCAATATTCTCCGGTCTATCTATGTATCCATGCATCCATCCAAAAACATTCAAACTAACCAACATTACAAAGTATTACAACAAACATGAAATGAATGCAGCTAAAATTACAGGACTCTTGATCATTTAAAAACTGGGTGCTCGTTTGGGCATTGGTAAAACGTGTTTTATATTACCTCGAGAGTGTTATTTCTTTTCTTTATTCTTCGCCCAAAAGTTATTTCACCGAGTGTGACTCGGTTAGTCTTTTTTGTTGTTAGGGGCCCAAAGCAACCTTAGTTCCATTTTCTCTCTCCCCATAGGGGCTTCAATTTCCCAGTGGTACTATGACTTGAAATAACAACAATCCACAGCCTGAGGTTGCCAAGTCATGGAAAAAAAACAAAAAAAACAAAACAAATGGAATGTTGTGTAAGTTTGGGGGCCCCCTAGTGGCAGGTGCTTCGTGCCCTTGGGTCATGAGAGCTGATAGTGCTGATGTAGAGAGTTTGCTTCTCTGTCAAACTCTAGCCAATGAATTCTCACTCCGTCCCATTTCCTGGTGCGGTTTAATTCTACAAACCAGGAGACAAGAGCATGAATAATGCATTATAGTTCATGCCGAGCTGGATTATACGCCATCATGATATTATAGTGGCTCAACAAACTGCATTCTTTGCGCCGTATCTACTTTTTTTTGTCTTCCTGGTGTGAATCATCTTTCACTTGTACGGAATCTTTGCGCCAAACGAGTTCCCCTGACAGCATGAGACAACACACACAAAAGTGCATGCACTGAGTGAGCTCAGTCTGTTATGGTGGCGGCTGCAAAAGTTGACTAAATAATGGATCATCAGCATGCGCTGTTGTTGTCTGACCTTTGCCACAAGTACGGGCAGGTACAGCTAGCTCTTTTTCGGGATTTTCTTGCATGGAAGGACATTTGGAAGAACTGGAGGAGAAGTTCTGGCAGCACTTCCCCAACAGGTAAGTTGCATCCAAAACAGAGGCAGGATGAGTTATATCCTTATATACAAAAGTATTTTTGTTTTTGTTTTTTCCCGTTTTTGAATGTCCCTATTTATCAATTGGATATTGGGGAAAAAAAAGTCTAGACACCCCTGTTAAAATGACAAGTTTTAGTTTTTCTACTATTATGGTGACTTTAAAATGTCTGGAAAAAACATAGAAGAAAAGCTGAACTTTAATTGGGTTTCATCAGAGGAACTTGAAATTGTGAAAGTCGCATGCTGAGTCCCATGATGGGTTTGAACGTGATTGGTCAATTTTGAACACATCCCCTGTTATAATAAAGAGTGCACACTTGTTTATTTTTGACTTCCGCCTTTGCAAAATATTCATATATTTTTCCTGTCACACAAAAAAAACCCTGTTTTGAACAGGAGTGTGAACACTACCTATATCTATCCATCCATCCAGCCATGTATCCGTCGATCTATGTATCAAACTACTGCAAAGAAAAATCGGGTTACTAATTATTCATTTAATAATTTGCGAATAGTTACGATCTTCTGTTCATGCATTTTTTTATTTTGTTTTCTTTTTGGCAAGCCCGATCACAGCAGACACGGGTATTAGCTCCAGGGCCAATGTTTGCTCATGTAAACGAGTTCCCCAGTCTAAGATCATCGCCTCGTATCCAGCGGGGCAATTACCGCGGGCGTACTTCACTTTAAACCTGGCCATTGACCTTCTTCAAAGTGGTATCAAGCGCCCTATAATATCCCGCCATAAACACTTGTTTTTATTGAACCGATGTTCCAAGTTGGTCACGTCAAAATGTCTCCTGGTGACTGTTGGGACCCGAGCGTGTCACCGGGAACATGAAGGCGGACTCAAAACCGGAGACAAATTGGATCAAAATGGACAGTTGGAGGGATGGGAAATTGTTTTTTTTTTTTTTTTGTTTTTTTTCCAAGACACAGGATACAAGTTCCAGGCCCACCGTTTTTGAAAAAATCATCTTCGGTATGCGAATAATGAGTGGGAGGGATTGGTGTTTTTGTCATCTTAAATATACTCCCAAATGCGCGTATTAAAACAAGACGGATGATTGATGGAAAAGCAAATACGAGTTGAACCGGACAGAGCCGAACAATTACTCACAGATTGTATCAGAGGGAATCACGTCATGCATTTGACACGACAGCCTCACTATGTATGGCCTGCTTTTCATGTTTGTCCTCCCGCAAACCAAACATCAAGTGCGTGTAAATGTCAGGACGACTCATTATGAGTACTCAACGTCACTTGTGCATCGCGAGCTGCGGACCGCAACGGCGCTGTTGACATTTCGGTGGATTTCATTGAATCAGAGCAGCTGTCAGTCAGGCGCATAGGCAAGGAGCAGAGATGCGATCTTGAGTTTTCAAAACATACTCGGTCAAACCACGGCAGCGGCGGGCAAGCCGGGCTCCCACCTGGAAGGGAGATCTTTGAAAAACTCGAGGCGTACGCTCTCGCCTTCAAATCACGATGCTCAGTTAGCGACGCTACCGTAGGCCCACTAAAGCCTCACTTGGCCCGCCGGCGGAGGGGGTGGCAGGGTATGTGCTTCCCTGTTTAAAGGTAAAGCCAGACACAGATCCCGAGAATTAAAGTTGCCGAATCACTCAGAGCAGTGAAGGAAGTTTGGGCCCAAGTGAAGCGGCCGGCAGCTTTTTTTCGGAGGAAGTACGTCGCGTTAAAATCATATTAGGAAAAAAATTTTCACTGATGAATAATGATCACATTGACGCAAATGTTGATTATTGTTTTTCAAAATAAGAGCAACAACTCAAATGGTTGCCACTGTCTTATTCTGGACATAAAAAAAAAAAAAACACGAGAATATTTACTATATTTACTGAGGATTTGGTTAATATTAAGGGTATCAAAGTCTCGAACCGATGAATCGATTATTCGTGGTTGATTAATTGTTGCACCTCTAATGTGTATCAATATATGCACAGTGACTAAATACACGGTGTTAAAAAAAAAAGGGTTTTATCAAAACGCTCGTGTATTGCCTGTCCTCAGTTGATGATCAAAACAAGAACAATAGTATTTATTTTTTAGACTCGTCATGGGCGCCCAGGTTTAATGACATTGTTTGGCTCGGCAGAGCGTTATTTTGGCGTCAATTATAGGAACTGATGGAGCAGGTGGATCTGGAAAGGCTGGATCGTGTCTCTCTCGCTCTACCCCCCCCCCCACCACCATGGCTAACCAGCTGCAGCTCAAGCACGGCACCCCTAGCGACAGGCAGCGCTCCTGTTACACCTTCCACCTTGCTTGTCCTCTCGTCTCCATCTGTTTGCCTAAGCGCCGGTCGAGCAAACCCGTCGCGCCGGGGAGCGAGCCGCACGTCGTGTTTGACAGTCCGCTGCCAAGTGTACCCAGGCAGATCTGCGCTTTGTAATCTAACGTCGGCGCTCAATGCACGGCCCTGTCTGTACGTTGAGAGACGGCCGCAGGGGGGGCTGGGGGGGGAGGGCGGGTGGTACGGGGAGAGGAATGCCAGAAAAACGACAGCTGGAGATTGGGTAAACTGCAGGTTTATACCGCATTACGGGCGGCAATATGGGCCCTTTCATTACCGTGATTGTATTTATTTACCTGCTGCAGCTGGGGTCAATAGACAGAGGAGGGAAGCTAATTACACAATGAATCAACGCAAAAGGGTGGAGACCTTCTGGCGAGGGATGGGGAAAGAAAAAAAAAACTGCACGACTATCCTCATCATTCACATTGTGGCACTTGTGTGAAAAGTGTGCTTTTTTTTTTTTTGTTTGTTTTTTGCATACGTATGGCGACGTCGCTTATCTTCTGGCTCGCATCCTCGGAGGGAGACATGCGAAAAGGAAAATGGCCGTGACTTCAACAGCACAGCGAGCGGCGGGCGGCACGGCGAACGTTTCCTTTAACTTGCGTCGGCTTGTCCTCTAACACGCTGTTGTTGCCAACTTGCAGTAACGGCAAAGGGATTACATAGCCATCCACTGTGTACAAGCGGG
>CAAKHF010022362.1:0-12377 GCA_901007745.1 Hippocampus kuda | reverse complement strand
ACCGGAGCACCCGGAGAAAACCCACGCAAGCCCGGGGAGAACATGCAAACTCCACACAGGGAGGCCGGAGCTGGAATTGAACCCGGTACCTCTGCACTGTGAAGTCGACGTGCTAACCACTGGACTACCGGGCCGCTTGTTAGCGCTCAGCAGTCTGCAATTGCAGCTTGTGATCAGAGCTGTTGCTCTCTCATCGTCATTATTCTCATTCAGAATTTGCTTCATGTACAATTCACCGAGGGCACGGACAAAGAATAGGAATCTAGGAGGGTCCAGGGAAGCACTTTAAAACGGTACGTGTGAGCTACGATAGTTAACAGGCTGCAAAAGTGCATCACATGCCTCAGTTTGAGGCTGTTTCTCATCATGGCGTGTGTGTGTGTGTGTGTGTGTGGGTAGATCCCGGGAGGTTAGTTGATCAAAAAGTAGATCTTCGATCGGAAAACTTTGGGCAACCCTGGACTACAACATCACTTTTGACCTTGTGAAGCTGAAGATGTTGAACATGAATGAAGGTTCACTGCCGTCAAGAATTTATTGTCTAAAATGCAGTTAAAAGTAGCAGCCATTGCCCTTGTGTGTTCAGGAGACAGTTGCGTATGAGAGCATAACTATGGAAATTCACAATGTGCCTTCTGATGACACTGCCAAGAGGGCGCATGTACTGTATTAATTGAAAAAAAAAAAACCACACGTTACTTCATGCACTTTCAAAGATCCAGGGATCCGGTCACCTTATAGCTTGATGTTATGGCTCATCAGTTTCAGTTAGTCTGTTCAACGTTTATACGTGCACTTTGAGAAACGTAGAGTAGTTCAGTCATATCAGAGCATGCGTCATTTTGCCGTTTTTTTGCTCTCAGCTATTCCTTTTTAAGTTTTTGCCATATTATTGATTTAGCATGTATATAAGCATTAGCATCATTAGTACAGCAATTAATGTTTTTCCAAGCTGATTTCACTTTTGAAATGTCACTCTTTATACAGGGTGAGGCTAAAACCACAGATGGGTTACAAGCCATGAACAATTATACAGAAACACTGTTGTGAGACACATTTGAAACAGCAAGACTTTGGCCACCATCTGCCCCCCAAGTAAACACCCTGCAGAGTATCCAGCTATTCATACCATGCAATCTAATTTGTTACTTTGCTGAAAAGACAGATAGATTTAGCACAGGGTAGATTTTTTTTCTGCGGGAAAGTGAAGCTCTTTCTGTAAAATGCGAATAAATTTTTTAAACAGGACTGAGAAAATTTGATTTTAGGGGCAATCATTTAAGGGTGACTTGTCACATATTATTTGGGCCTTAAAGAAACACTGGAATTAACATTTGATCTCTACCTGGAATTGCTAGGTGAGTCCAGCTTCTCAGTCTTTGCTGCTTTCACCTGCAGGGAGAGACAGATCAAAGCTCAGCAAAATGGTGAAACACACTAACTGTACAGGACCTGCTTGAGATGGGACGCATGCTAATCTGGGCATTTTGCTCAAGGGCAACTCAGCCATGAATAGAATGGGACAGAGTGCAATTTTTTTTTAGCATATTCTGAATTTTGCAGGCGCTTACATGGCTTTGAGCAACCAGAATATTGTTAATTTGGGTTTTGAAAGGGTTAGTGCCTGCATGTAAACATAGTCACAGTAGAAAATGAGTGTGATTTACCTCCTTGTCTTTTCCATTATGAGTTGTCTCCATAGATTTTGTTGTCTCTGCACTGCAGGTCAAAAAGAAAAAAGAAGAGAAAATGCAAGCTTTGTGTGCAATGTATAAAATACAAGCATGGACCTGACTAGATGGATTAAAAACTCGTTTTAACTTGACGTATTGGCCCGTTTTATCTGTCCGTCTTCTTTTATAAAAGGAGCCAAAGCAGTTGTTAGGCTCGTGTCTTGACCCAGTCGGTATTCTAATCAGACAGTGTAGTAAAATGCCACCAATTAGTGAAGCAGTGTCCCAGAAGTTCCCATTCAGATCTTTCATGTTTCTTCTCTGTCTAACCTTTACACACTTGAGAAGCAAGACACTGGGTTGAAAATATGACCCAGTGCCGTCACTATATTCTTATGAGAGATTTTTTTTTTTGAAAGGGCCGCATATATGAACATATTGACAACAATCGGTTCTATATCACTGAAGAAAGCAAAGCAATCAAAAATCAGCAATTCTGTCAGGGTGTGATATTGGGGTGGGGGGAAAGAATGTTAGCTGCAATGAGTAACAGCACTCACAGGTGTCTATTAAATGCTAAAATATTGTATAATGAATGGCGTCATGCAGGTGACCATTCACTAAGGACGTAGCCGATTTTAGCAAAGGTGGCCAGCATTCTGAAGAGAAGTTTTTTTTTTTATTAATGTTTCTACTATTGTTTGTTCTACTAATGTTTTGTTTCGTGTGTTCTACAAAGTGCTTAGTTACAGCTGCAGCTGTTGCAAAAGCCCTATGGAAATGAACTTGAGATGAGTTACTACGGTATGTGCTGCTGTCAATTACAAAAAATACTTCCGGATAATGCCTTGTTCACTTGCATTTGTTTGCTCAAAAATACAGGAAAATACAGAAAATGCATCAGATATCAAGGTAAATACAAATTAAAATGGAGCACTGTGACTGTACGATGGATTGTACTGTGGCTATAGAGTAGAGCAAGCAAACACTGTCAGCTAACTTTGGATATACTTTGGAGTTCTATTGAATGAGAAACGGTGTTCAATTCCTTTTAATCTTAGCACATATCAGATGTGCCCTTCATTTGCATAATATGCTCAGGCGGCATGTGTGTATTGCGCATTTGCCTCACTTTTAATTGTTCTAGGTTTGAATCTCTTTTAAAACGTTGCAGTGTTTTTCGATCCATGTCCAGTTTATCATTAGTCATAGTAAGAGGAGGAGGAGGGGTGGTCGTAGTATTTTCGTTAAACATTGTGATAATGATGTTGGATGACTGCACAGGTTAATGCAGTCATCATAAAAGAATTGTCAAATGTCACGGGGGACTTCACTGTGCATTTTTATGGTAAATATGCAACTCACGTGCTGTGAATAGTGTCACCTCCGGCTCCAGCAAGCTCATTGTCGTTTCGCCTCTTATTCAATTGAGAGACTTTGTTTTTGGCCTTCCCGCTTTCTGCCACGTCCTTCTCTCGTACCATCTCTCACAAGTTCCTTCGACAAACAGATGACATGATAAGTGAATTAACAGGTCAAGAAAACTCCACGAATTACGTCATTTTATTACCGTTCAGTCGCACGAGGATAAGCACGTCTTCAATGTTAGCCAATTAACACAAACTAGTCAATTCCATCCAGCTGCAGGTTACCGACAATACTTAATAAAATGATGGGGTGTCACGTACAAAATTATTGTATATACCTGACGGTGCGAAAGAAATGGCCAGCGTTTTTCTACACACTTGAAAATACAACATATAAGCTAAAATGCACACAAACTTTTCACGTGGTTGAATCACAAAAGCGAGGAACTAATGCTGCATTCAATGACAGTGCAAAATCGCACTTTTTCGACCTTTAAAAAAAAATCTTTATTGCAGAAAACAAGTACAGGACAATATACTATGGTCATTAAATTAACACATTTGAAACATGAAATAACAGTCTATTAGTGTACAACATAGAAAACAAACAAGAACAACAATGCCAGGTGTTTCATATACATTCCAATACATTTAAAGTTTAACAAGTACTGTATTTCTAATTTTCTGGTAGATTTCTGACCTCCAACCAGGCAGGAAAAGTGCACCGATACGTCACACAAACTGTGAAATTCAAAAGTCGCAAAATCGAAGAAAAAATATGTTCCCCATTTTAATCGAGATGATTCAATCTGACGTGCCTCGACAATGACGACCCCAAGCAGAAACAGACCGTGTAAAGCAAAATATAAATTACAATATTATAAATATCTATCAATGTATCTTTATTCATATTATATTAATTTAGTTATTCGACATAACTTCATGCAACACGACGCGATGTGTACTGACTGCGTGAAGATATTCTGATTATCCGCTTCTACCTCTCAACTGGTACGGTCCAAGCGGGATTTTTCCTATTTCCCACTGTTATGAAATGCATCATTCGTGTCATGAAATCTCAAGTGAATTGTGATTGGCTCGGGGGAATTGGATCGCCAGATTGGACACAGGTCAACAATTTACCTTTGTTTACAAGAAACTATAACATTTGTTAGCATACTTAATGCTAAGTTTCGAGAGTTGAGGTTTATGTGAATAAAACACATTGATTTTGTTCATTTTGGTAGGCCGATGGCATTTTGCATAAAATTAGTAAAAATACTGAAGTTACACCGTTTCCTTGTTAGCATACTTAATGCTAAGTTTCGAGAGTTGAGGTTTATGTGAATAAAACACATTGATTTTGTTCATTTTGGTAGGCCGATGGCATTTTGCATAAAATTAGTAAAAATACTGAAGTTACACCGTTTCCTTGTTCTAATGGAGGAACAGCTGTTCTTGTAAGGTATGGAAATATTAAAAGGCAATAGGAATGCCAGAATGTATTTGGAGGAAAGAAGTATTCGTCCGAAATATAACTTGAAAATTGAAAACTAGTGCATGGAAGGAATTTATGACCACAATACCACGGGATCCTAATTCAAGTTTATAAATTTTCATCGATATGCAAATAATTATTCCATTTCAAGGGAGTCTCATTCATCGAAAAGACCGCCCTCACAATGAAGTGTACTGTCATTTTAAGAAACCCGGAAATAGTTACTTTTACGTGATCAATGTTTGTGTCTGCAAACGAGCTCTGATCCCACCCAGCAATGCTACCCCAACCTCTTTTGTGTGCTTTTCGTGGCACACTGAAGAGTTGGCGACACCGGGCTGTCCTAAAAGCTGCTTTTGGGGCGTTAGACTTCGGCAACTGCCGTTGGTTGTCTTCGCCAACAAGCGGAGCCGTTTCTGGTATGGAGGAAATTTTGGCGAGAGTCGTGTCACCTTTACCCACATACGAAACAAGAGAGAAATCTCCCCCTCCTCCAGAAGCCAACAGCTTGGAGTTCATGCATTTCTACAGAAGTCTCGACAAGGGAGATAAACTAGATTTCCTGGCGAGGCTGTCACGTGACTTTGGAGTGGATCATAAAAGCGTTTCGGAGTTCGCTGGGAAGCTCCTGCACTCCCAACTCAGGGACTTGGCGACCATTTTGCAGGTTGAGGATAGACTTCGATACAGCTTGACCCCCCGCTATAAACAGTTACTTAACCACATAAGCAGGGTGGAAGGGGGAGTGAAGTTTCTGGTGGACCTTAGAGCCGACGTGCTTGACATCATCTCATCAAAAAGTAGCGAGAGCCCGGACCTGAGGGTAAACCATGTTCTGTTTGTTGACATTTTCTACGGGTGCTCGCATGAGTCAAGACATACCCATCACATGTTGTTGAAATGTGAGTTGGGAGTGTATAGTGAAGTGTTAGCTGATTTAAATTAAGTATTCGAGTGTATCTTGACACACCAACATGGATAACATTTGGGTCGGGGCCATTTAACCCACACAGACGTCATTGACCAAACCATAGCCCTCGCGTTTCAAATTTCAAAGCGCATTGCCACAATGCCCTTTACCCCACTTCCAGTTTGCTGTCCTCATAGAGGCTTTCACTAGTAAGCATGCCCAAATATTTTGCTAGATCAAAGTCTGCTCTAACCCCACCCACTAATTTTTTTCTCATAACATAATGAGTCTGGACTCGATGGGTTAATTACAAACCTACAACATAAAACACTGTATTTACTGGAAATGCATGTATATAATTGGTTTATTCCAGTCAAATGTCATCTAGTGAAACGCTCAATTAGTTTAAAGACATGCATGCCCAATTTGGTCAAAGTCAAACTCGATAATACAAAGTGATTACCTACCTACAATAAAGTAAATTATGGTCTTGATCATAATTTGTAGAGTACATTATGGCCTGATTTGGGTTTAAATTTCACAAACTCTCAGTGTTTACATGTCAAAGTGTGTTACTCAAGATAACAGTTGTCATTCCCAATCAAACAATGACACTTTGTGAACCTTAATATTTTAATTTATATTTCTACAGCTGTATGCTTACTTTGTCTCTTGCTTGTAGGGCAATAACAAGGGATTTTCCCTCATCTCTAGCATCACTTATTTGGTACATGTGCTTGTTTATGTCATTCACTTATCTAGAGTTCACAGCCTTACATTAGATACAAGACTTCTGGCCATTTAAATCACCATATTTTAGAAAACGAGTTAGATTTATATAATCCCAATAATAATCTTGTGTGTGTGTGTGTGTGTGTGTGTGTGTGTGTGTGTGTGTGTGTGTGTGTGTGTGTGTGTGTGTGTGTGTGTGTGTGTGAGAGAGAGAGAGAGAGAGAGAGAGAGAGAGAGATTGTGTGTGTAACTCACAGAAGGTCAGTGCTACCAACAATATCCACACTTGTATTTTACTGCTAATGGCTTTGCTGTCTATGGTCTTTGTAAATTTTAAAAGGAAGGAGAGAGGGGGGAAAATGCCATTTTAGAGTAATCTCACAACAAGAATTGACATTCTAATTAATTTTGCAGGTGTCTGTTCTACTATATTAGTGACGTCAATGAGTGGTGTGGGTTACATTAGTGTCAAGCTGGCTATTTTTGCCCCGTACTAACACGATCCTGGAGTGGATCTGTGGCACCCATCTTACTGGGGTACAGGTATCAGCATACTGATGTGGTCATTTGGATTCCTTTAAGATTACTGAGGTGACCTTTGCTCCAATGCTCCCAATGTTACTGTGACATACAGCACGACTGAAGGTGTGCAGAGCTTGCGAATGATATTATTATACCAGTAGCCATCCAATGGATCTGTTTACATACCACTGAGTGTGGGTTCATGAACACATTAGTTTGTGTGTCTGCAAGATATTTGCTATGACTGTCTGACCTTTTAAGGGCATCCGCCCTCCTCTAAAATGGCAAGTTGCTTATTGAAGAGGATTCTGAGTAAACATTACAAGCTCAGAAACATCATTACTCATAATGTGAGAAAACTCAAACAGCATACAGACATCAAGGGATCACACAGCTCACAATGGGTCCAGGGATGTACCCAGAATTAAGTAACTCTGCTCAGTCACAATACCGTATGTGGGGATTCTTTCATTAAAATGGATGATTTTGGTTGCCCTGTAGCTTGTCAACATGTAAATTATGAGGAGATTACTCCAGTTTTCTACAAGTGTGAAATTCTTCATGACTCACTATCCTCTCTCTTAGGACCTGAATGGAACTCTGAAGAGCTTGCTGTCCGAATGGTTCTCTGTAGGTCTACTCCGACTAGAGCGGATCACCTGGCAGTCACCCTGTGAGATCCTCCAAAAGATCAGCCAGTAAGGCAGCAAATGTGATTCTTCAAAATGTTATTTTTGGACTCTTTTATAAACAAATGTTTCAACCTGAATCAAGCAGAATAGCTTGGAAAATGAAAAATGTCATTACAAATCCTCTGTCAGGTATGAAGCGGTGCACCCTGTTAGGAACTGGGCTGATCTGAAGCGCAGGGTGGGGCCATACCGTCGTTGCTATGCCTTCACCCATGCCGCCATGCCCGGGGAGCCTCTGGTCGTGCTGCATGTTGCCCTCACAGAAGAAATCTCAGACAACATACAGGTTAGAAGGAAAAGTTTTGGAGAATGTCTCTCAATTTTCCACATAATAAAAGCTAGTGGGAATTTCTCATTGTTGTTCCTCCTGAATATCAATCACTGAGTCACTGTGCTCTGAAAGCACAACTATTTGGCTTACCTTTGAGTGATTCCAGCAGTGTTGACTTGAGAAAATAGCCACCATGTCAGCAAGCTCACATATTTTGCTGTTTTCATGAATGTTGTCTGCTTGCAGTTAATTTATATTTACAAAATGAATGAAAATAAAACAAACATCAAAAAGGCTCCGATTGTGAGGTCTTAGCTTGCCAAATTATTTTTCAAAACCATCTTTGTGACATGGAGAATTTTAATGCAAAAAGTGGTCCCTCTCTTAGAGTATTGTTCGGGAAATTTCTATCCTTGACCTGGAAGAAGATGTAAACAAGGTGAATGCAGCGGTCTTCTACTCCATCTCCTCCACCCAAACTGGTCTACAAGGTGTTGAGCTGGGAAACTATCTCATCAAGAGGGTGGTCCGGGAACTGCAGGTGGGTGCACTGTGGATTATTGTACCGGTAGTTGTTTGGTTAACGTTACAGAAGCTGTGTGTCAATGCTCTGTCCAAACTATCCACCCACAGTTCTAAATTTAGCATTCATCACTTCACAGATAGTTTATCTTCAATTTTGAACATATTAAACACCAATTGTAAAGCGTACAAGGCAACCTTCTTAGTAATCAATATGACAACATTTTGTTTTTGTTCGGTGAATGGTAAAAAACAAGTCATTTACTTCCGATGACCGGCATCTACTGCATACCAATAGTATCAAAGTGGGTGGGCTGGCAAGTGAATGAGTTCAGAGCTTTGTAGTTGTTTTCTGTAAATCAAATCAATGCATTTTGTGAAAGTGAGACGAAAGAATCTATTTGCTCTGTCACAGTTTCCTTCCGGACATGAATAAGGTTTTTGTAAAGATAAGCACTTGTACTGCTGTCCTGTCATGCTCGTCTTCCTTTCCTTCCTTGTCTTGACTTTTGTATGCACTGCTGGAACAACACAGACAAGTCACCAGAGCCTAGAGGGAGGACACATGAAATGCATGGCGGGGGAGGGGGGACCCAATTATTATTAATACCCTACAAACAGCACTTATTTTACCAGTAATTACCACATAGTCGCTGCATTGAAATCCAATCCATGTTAGAAGACCATTTCATGTCAGCCCACTCTTTCTAGAAATGGTTGAAACGTTGACTGGAACATCAGAAGCCAAGATACCCGACAGATGGGGAAAATGCATCTTTGTCATGCGCCCTCATAAAATCGGTTTCCCTAATTTTGCATTGTACTTTAGTTTTTAGTTCAAGCAGATTGCTGCATTTTATCTATTGACATGTTCATCTATAGGGATCAGTAAGGGTCGGTGCGGTGGTTAATTTCTTATCATGTCCCCCTCACAGTGCGCAGGCGCAGGGTTCGATTCTGGCTCCGGCCTTCCTGTGTGAAGTTTGCATGTCTCTCCCCGTAAGGTGCCTGCATGAGTTTTCTCAACGGCAAGCTTTACCTTAAGTAAAGGTGAAGAGAGAATTCTTGCACTCATACAGGGAACTAAAAATTACGATGGGGAAGATGACAGAGGAAAAGAAAAGGTCACTCCTGATTTAAAATAAGGAGAGGATGAGGGAGGAGGTTACACTAATCTTTGCAGACTGAATTCTGTAGTACAGCAGCAGTTCTCAACCACCTGTCCACCTACTGGTACCCGGTCCATGAGCCATTTTGGTACCTGGTCGCACACAGCAACTGAACAAAAAACATTTAATTGATCATCCGAGTTTGCCTCATGACATATGTTAAACCTTGTCTCGGTCATGAGTCATGGTCGTAAAACGTAAGCCCACAATCAAGCAACAGTGAGTAAAAAATGTAACTTTTTCAAGAGCTTCATCGGAAGAGGAATAAGGCAAAATGATGCGACAGAAAAGATTCGACAACTTGAAAGACAATATCAGCAGTCATACCTTGAGTGTTTTGAAAGGCGCTTATAAATAAAATGTATTATTATTATTATTATTATTATTATTATTATTATTATTATTATTATTACTCTACCTAAAACAAATATATCACTACAGATGATCTGCAGGCACCAAACCCGCTCTCCTAAATGCTGTATGTGGAGACAGGTTTGTAAATGAGGAAATGAAGCCTTCAAAACTGATTGATTCTGATTGACCAACCGGTACCACTCAGGTGCCTCCATAGTCTCACAAGCCAGTAAGGCCCGGGAAGACTCTCTTCAGCCTGACGGCATCACTGGTGTCCACCAACGGGTTCGGAGATAGATGCCACGGCAGGCACCAACGACCTTAGTACCTTCCAATGGAAGTGCGGAACATTGTCCGCTCTGCCTCAGTTGTCATCATGTGGTGTCTTTGTGCCGTGTTTGTCTGGGACCTGTTTGCCATGGGTGACCGTGCCAGGGGCACAACGCTCCAGACAACCTAGCTCTTAGGATCATTGGGACACACAAATCAGAATCAGAATCGCCTTTATTGTCATTGTATAGAATACAAAGACACATCCCTCCACAATCAAAAATTGGCAGCTGAAGGAGGAGATAAATAACATATAACAAATTAAAATTAAAGAATTTTGGGTGTCCTTGTCTCTCATTACTGCAACATGGGTCTGGCTCATTGAATAGAAACAATCACAGGGCTCCCACTTATTACAACAACTCCATTAAGTGTCCCAATGAATTGTATTTTTAATCTTTTTTTTTTTCATGTGTTTATATGCCGGTCTGTCAAAATATTGCTGGTCCATGCTGCAAAAAAGCTGCGACAGAACACAGTTCCAGGACGACACCTTTTCCCAAATAACCATTTGCTCACGTTCCTTTTTTCCACCACTTCCCTGCCTCAAATACAGTATCTGTACTATATACATGTCTTAGCATTATTTCTTAGGGCATCACACACTTGGAAAGAAATAGATGTTGAAGTGAAGAAAAAACATGACATAACTGGGGAGCGTGCAACCGGCTGGCTGTTGATATAAAGGAAGGAAAACACAGAGAAGCTGTCCAACAAAACAACAAAAAGTTAACTCTCTGGGGCATTTCTGTCACTTGCTATTTCATCTGTAACTTTTAGCACTTCTCCCACATCAAACTCACTTATTAGCCGATAGAAATGGGGATGAGGGTAAGAAATTGTGCAAGTGACCTTTGAGGTAACAACTGAACAGGGATGAGGGGGAAGAAGGAGAAAATTTCATCTCCATCAGCCGAATCATGACATAGAAATCAAGACATACACACACACAAAAAAAAAAAAAACATTTCAAGTTTTGCCACCCAAATTAGCGTTCTCTGAGGTGGATTTGTGGCACGGCACATTAAAATCATGACACATATCATTCCCCCCCCCAAATTGTTCCTATTTAATGCAAAATCCTTTTCTCCTTCTAGAGTGAGTTTCCCCACCTGGCCCAGTTTTCCAGCCTGTCCCCGATCCCAGGCTTCTCCTTGTGGCTCCAAGGCCTCCTCAGCCAATACCGGAAAGAAGGCCGTGGCTTGGACCTCTTATCTGAGCAAGAGTGGCAGGAAGTGGAGCAAGTCACTGACTTAACCCCAGGCACCAATGCCATAGATGCCCTCCGCAAGTTAATAGCCACAAGCGAATGGATGCGTTCGGAGCGTCTCTCTCGTTTCCTGGAGCCTGTCCTGATGCGACTCTGTGCCTGGTATCTTTACGGGGAGAAGAGGCGAGGTTATGCACTGAACCCAGTGGCCAACTTCCACCTTCAAAATGGCGCTACCATGTGGCGGCTTAACTGGCATGCTGACACGAGCCCAAAGGGTGTGACAAATTCCTGCGGCATTATGGTGAACTACCGTTACTTCTTGAATGAGACATCAAAGAACAGCGCGCTCTACCTGCAGAATAAAGTCATCACGGCATCGGATCAAGTTCTCGGATTGGTGTCGCAGTTTCAGAAGAACAGTAAACTCTGAAAAAGAAACTATTTGCAATTGTCCATATGACGCCATACGTAGTGTATACAGTTACAGACGCTCCCCAGCTAACGAACGAGATACGTTCCAAAGGATCGTTCGTTAGCTGAATTCGTTCGTAAGTTGCTTCAGTGCTATATTTTGTATGGAATGTATGTTTAAGGCTTATGTAAGTATGTTTAAGGTTTATATAAGTGTAATAAAATGAAGTTTAACTTATTTTTGGAAGATGTACTCGAAGGTTTAAGAAATTGAGGGTCCAAGAGAAGAAGATGATGGTTGACAAGTATCTTCCTTGGAGGGTGTAGTAGAAACTGGCCGAAAGAAGCGATCTGACGACGATTGCACAGTTTTCTTCTTTTTCTCATCATAAATGATGTAGTAGCACTGTATAGCATCATTCATTTGATTTGCAACCTTTGTGCAACGTTCAACATTCGGGTCTTGCTGCTCGAAGAGTGCGATGGCTTTCGCTATGAGCGAAAACCCCTCGGCCAAGAGTTCCGTCTCGAACTTCTTCATGGGGACAGGCGTTTCCTCCTCCCTCTCCTCCTCTCACAGCGCCTCACGTCGGTATTAGCGGCAGAAAGAAGCACTACAGTACCTGTACTCGGAAAAAGGCGCGCAATACAAAATCTAACTTTTTTTTTCTTTTTCGACATACCCGAAAAAAATGTTCGTATGTACCGTTGTT
>CAAKHF010022344.1:0-15201 GCA_901007745.1 Hippocampus kuda | reverse complement strand
GAGGCTCTCGAGATTCAGCGCGGGGTCGTGACTCACAGTACTCGATGGGCGTAGGTGGTTGAGGTTCCGATGGGCAGTAAGCGGCCCGATGTCCCTGTAGGCCGCAGTTGGAACAAGCCTGATCATCGAACCGGCGCCGTCTCTCCTCCAGTCTGGAACTTCCACCACCCAGCTGCATCGGCTCCTCCCTGGTGGCAGCACTCTGGGCTCTGGGGTGGTCTCCAGACCCAGCTGTCTGAGTTGTGTCACGGGATGCCCCTCGGTACGCAGTATGCCGGAACGGAAACCAACCACCTCCGCGCTCCCGGCTCCTCTCTCTCAGGCGGTTGTCCAAGAGCAGAGAGAGATCAATTAACTCCTCCAGATTGGTACTGTTGTCGCGGGTAGCCAGTTCATCCTTGAGTAAGGTGTTCAAACCACGATGAAACAAACCATGCAGTGCCCGGTCGTCGTAGCCACTTTGGGCGGCCAAAATCCGAAACTCAATCGAATAGTCCGCCACGGATTGTCTTCCTTGGCGGAGCTCAAGTAGCCGGCCTTCAGCCTCTCTTCCCCGCACGGGATGGTGGAACACCCGACGAAACGCGGCCACGAAGCCGGGGAAGGAAGACCGGAGGCTCGGTTGTGCTTCGCTCACCGCAATTGCCCATGACGCTGCCTGACCCGTCAAAAGGCTCATGATATAGGCAACCTTCGCGTCATCATTAACATAAACGGAAGGTTGCTGGTCGAAAACGAGCGAGCACTGGTGGAGGAAGTGCCCGCACTGACCATGCTCACCACCATAACGCGGAGGGTGTGGAAGCATCGGAAGCGGAAGTGGAAGCGGAGCTCCGTAATGGCTTGGCCCTGCTGACTCATAAGTTGCTCTTGACAGGACAGAGCGGACAAAACCTTTTCAATGTCTGCGGGATCCATGGTGGCCGGAGTATTCTGTCACGTTACGCACAAAGCGGGAAAGGAACCGCTTCGTACGTTAGAGAAAAATGAGAATAAGTGGATCCCCGAAATAGCAGACACTGACAAGGACTTCGTCACAAAATAATATTTATTATAAACAAAAACTCCGTCAAATTGAAAACAGAAAATGCTGGTAAATAACGGGAACCAGAAAATGATATAACGCGACAACGAAAAGCGCTTGCAAAAAACGGCAAGGAAAATGATTAGGCAAATACTAGAATATGCATGCACTTAGAATATTAACAAGGAGACGTCGAAAAATGTAACAATCAACAATAGTATAGGAGTAGCGCTTTCAAATACATGGGCAACAGCAGTGGCATGGCATGGAATACTCCGGCAAGAAGTCGACAGCCGGAGCGCCTAGATATAGCAGGTGTAATCACAGACAAATAGGCAGCAGGTGTGCAGACAGCAGAATGAATGCCTGCCACCTGCTGCCAAATACGGAACATGACAGTTGGGATGACAATCAGCATCTCCAAATCTGAGACCATGCCCCTCAATCAGAAAAGGGTGGATTGCCCTCTCCAGGTGGGGTGACATCCTGCCGCAAGTGGAGGAGTTCAAGTATCTTGGAATCTTGTTCTTGAGTGAGGGCAGAATGGAGTGGGAGATCGACAGGTGGATCGGTTCAGCATTTGCTGTGATGTGAACTCTGTAATTGGTCATGGTGAAGAAGGAGCTGAACCAATAGGCGAAGCTATCGATTACTGGTCGATCTACCATCCTATGCACACCTATGGTCACGAATTGTGCGTCATGACCTAGAGCACAAGATCGCAGATACAAGCAGCCGAAATGAATTTCCTACGCAGGTTGTCCACACTCTTCCTTACAGAGAGGGTGAGAAGCTAGGTCATCTGGGAGGGATTCAAGAGTCGAGCCACTGCTCCTCCACATCCATGTCCACAAGAGGAATCAAATGAGGTGGCTCGGGCTTACGGTTAGGATGCCTCCTGGTTGCCTCCATGGTGAGGTGTTCCACTGGCAAGCAGCCCCCAGAATGACCCAGGACACATTGAAGAGACGACCGATATGTCTCCCAGCTGGCCTGGGAATGCCTTAAAATCCCTCTCAAAGTCTTTGAAAAATTGGCTGGGGAGATTGAGAGAGGTCGAGGCTTCCCTGCTGATGCTCCCATGACCTGACCCTGGATGAGCACTTGATAATAAATGGATGGGTATTAACAAATTAATGAATGAATGTCTGAATGTAACATTGTCTTCTTCTTCATAGGCGCTCATTATAGCCTAACGAGCAAAACCTTTATGTTCATAAGCTCCAAAATATTGTTGCAATCGTTTTGATATTTTCGGAGATTTATGTGGTCATTAGTTGAGATGTCCATGTGAATTTTGATGACAATTGAAAACAATACTACCCAAGCACACGTGTTAGGTTGATTGTTTTTAGTTATCATACATTTGCATATTATTAATGATTAATTGATTATGCTTGCAATGAAGAATGCGTATGCTTTTAATAGAAATATAATGCTTTTAATGAAGATATGCTCACATTTATAATATAAGAATGCTTTGTGCACTGGGTGACAGTTGAGGGACGCAACCACCTTTCCGAGAAAGTGGTTGGAAAGAGATAAGTATTAACACAAAACAAGAGCAAGGTCGGACGTGGACGGAACTGTCAACACCAGCTGCAACTTGGTGTTTTTGTAATGATTGCACACATGTACGTAATTTTCACTCACATACACACACATAATCAAACAAGTTTAGTGTGTCTTTAACAGCCCTCACTCTTTAGGTTGGACACACCCATGTATTAAATTCCCAATAAATGAGAGGGCGAGCGGGGAGATCCTTGGGTGACGTGCAGAGAACTGAAACCAACGCTTCTCCTCATTCCCCCCTGGTACCAGAATTGAGTCTCCTGTCTCCTCCTTGTGTTTTATGTCTGAATGTCAAATTGATGGACCTGACAACACGTTCTAAAAATGTAATCGCTCTCTTACTAACTGCCATTGTTGTGCCATGGTGCCAAGCCAATACTTTCCAATGTGTGGCAATCAGGGGAAAATCAGGTGCAAATTGTACTCTGCTGTCAAACTTTGTGGCCATGCTTGCACTGGTATATCTTTAGCACAATATCCTTTGTGAAAAGGACGTTAAGACGGCGCAAACTGCAGGTGTGAATGAAGCGCAACTGAAGGTGCCATCAACAGCAGCAGTTAATTCTTTGTGTATTTGGCCCTGTATGTTATGATTACTAGGGTTATCTTTGTCTCATTTTTACATTTGTTGGATGATCTTAAATATTAAAGTGTGGTGACTATGTTACTGAAACAAGAATTTGACATGAGGGCAAATGTTTTTATTTTACGGCAATGTTCCTGATCTAACCCAGAGCGCCAAGGCAGTGCCCCATAGCATTCCAGTTTTCACGGCTGACCAATAAGGCAGGTTGCCCATCGGTTAGCAATACCAGAGGATTTGCTTTTTAATTTTTTTGCTTGCATTATCACATCCTGTTTCGACTGAAAATTTTCAATGACTGAATTTTGGGTGCCTCCTATGTTGAATTGTGTTTTTCATAGGAATCTTATTTTTTAGGACACTGGGCCTATTGTAACAGATAGGAACTGGAAGGGCATCGGAATCTCCCTCCTTGTCATTCTGGTGGTGCTTTCACTCATTGGACTCTCAATTGTTCTGCTCTCAAAAGGTGAGACTCACTGCACATGCTGAAATAGTTTCATGGTACTGTATTTATCATTGTTTAAACAGAAAAGGAACCTTTTTTGTGTGTTTGCATGTTCTCCCTGTGCTGCTTGCTCAGGCTTTCCAAGGTACTTTGGCCTTCTCCTGAGCTTATGGCTGAGTCCAAATGTGCACGCTACTGTCTATGTTGCACACTAATAAGGGGGATATGCTATTTTGAAGGGATGTCCAAATGTCCAGGGAGGAGAAATGTATCAATATTACCAACAATGCACTTGATAAAGTAGTGGGCTTCGATGGTCACACAACAGGCTAATACAGACCACAATGCATCCATCGCGAGCAATAAAACAACATGGCACAGGTGCCAATATCGTAGAAACCACGGAAATAATTCATAGTAGTAGTGGATGCCGTGTTGTTGTTTTTTTTAAACATACACTTTATTAATTTGTTTAACTCAAGCAACTACAAACACGTCCTTCTCCTTCTCTGTCTCCGTGCCTTCTGCTTGAGAGGCATTCAACGCCCACCCCCGAAAACGTAAATCAACTATGACTTCAATGACACTCAGAAAAGCAAACATAATGCACCAAACAGAAAATCAAGTGAGGAAATCGCAAAATAAATTCTATGGGGAATTCTATTGGGGGTGGGGGGGTCGTGAACACACAACAAAGGAACAAACAACTCCGAGACAGTCCAGTCACCTACAAAAGGAAAGATGACGGAAGTACAACAGAGCACAAAAGCAACGCATTCTACCTGTATGTAGTCAACTCTTCTCACGCATAGCGAGTCTACTCTTGTAGCGTTCACATGTCCCATTTTATATCGGTGCTGCCTTGTAAACTAGCATTTACTCCGGAGTAAATTTTTAAACCACCTCCTGGAGCAGGGTTAAATTTGCTCCGGTTTAAGCTGTTTTCAGGGGCTCCACTGGTTTAACTTTGTACATGTGAACAATCTACGGGGGCAGCCTCGGTGCTACACTGGAGTAAAGGTTGCCGTGTGAACACCCCTAGAGTCTGTACCAGAAAAGGCTGCATTCCTATGTTGTGTCATATATTTGAGGAGTGCAGACTTTTCAAACGTGTGGACCAAAGGCCCCATCCAGACCAGGCTATATTCGACCTGCAAGATAATTTAAAATAACTGTTATTAACCGCCCGGCAGTCAACTCCCATTATGCAGTGATGCTGACCTGCTCACGCTCAGCACTGACATACATAGATCAGCACCAAGTCAGTTACATAAAAGCTGGCCCTCGAAATGGCCAAACTAAATGCAGACATTGAAAATAACGCATTCCGGAGAAGAGTTTGTTGACTGCAGGTAAGACTGCATATTTTGTTTGTGGCAATAATATGAATAAAGAATGTGACTTCAGTCGACATGACCAAAACCATCAGACCAAGTTAACAGTGGCTAACAACAGTACAGTTCTGTGGTACTTTGACAAGGGTTTGATGTTTTAATATGATCTCATTTTCATGGTATATGGGTGTGAGCGAGTTTACCGATGATTTACAAACTCAGATGATGGAAAAGGGAAGTTTCATTGGACATCCCTTTGGTGTGAATGAGAGCACTGACACGACTGACAATACACAACTGGCAATCTTAATCCGCCGGGGAGACTCCAGTTAGTGCATCACAGAGGATCTTTAAAATATTAAATTCATGGCCCAACCCCAAGAAAAGACATTGGATGATGTGTAAATTACATTGAACAATGGAACAAACAACAGATGGAGCACCTGCAATTCATGGGGAAAGAGTGGATTAATGGGATGGATGAGAGAAAATGCAAAGGGAGAATTCCACAGGGTAGCTGACAGTGCACCACTTTATCATACACCAAGAAACACTCTTCCGCAAAGCCAAAGCTAATTATCCATAAATATGTGTAATTATTAGATAAGGAGATTAAACAGCGCTCAACTGTTGTTGTGTTCCTTGAAAAACTGATTAAAAAAAAGCTTACTTTTTAAAGGGAGTGTACTCAATTATGTTGAGCACTGTATATTTATTTACTTTTACGGTTTCACAGTTCCTACCGACTGCTGTCAGGCTGATGAATAAAAAAATGAATAAATAAACAAATAATAAATTTATTTAAATGATATGACAACAAATGTGAATGTTGAATTTGAATTATTGAATTATATTGCACTTAATTGAACTTATTGACCTTATCCATATTTGTATTTATATTGCACTTAATTGAACTTATTGACCTTATCCATATTTGTATTTATATTGCACTTAATTGAACTGTGTTTTCTTTTCTCTTAAACTTTTCTCTTCTTTCTACCCACAATCTTGCTGCTGAAGGCTGTAAATTTCCCCAGTGTGGGACAAATAAAGGATATCTTATCTTATCTTAGAATGAGAGCATACATAACTGGAGTAGCCACATGTAGTTAGAACCTTCCTTATGTGTTTGCACTTTCTGTCATCCATTCTCTGTAGTTGGGGTCTCTGTTTGGTTGTTTAGAGTTCTGACAACTCCTAGCTTCCGATCCAATTTTAATACTGAGCCATGAATCCTTCTCTGGCAGGCCTTGACAGTCTCAAAAATTACACTGCATTGTCTTTGATGTCTTGAATAGTGAAACTGAGGTTGACTACAGACTTCATACAGTATTGTGTATTCAATGAAAGATTTCATGTCATCAATTTACCGGAGTCAGTGGCTCATTTTCATTTAAAAACATTTAGATATCTTCTTGTTGCACGGTAGTCAACTGGTTAACACAGCTGCCTCACACTACAGAGGTCATGGATTCGATTCCGGAGCCTGGCTTTGCTGTATGGAGTTTGCATTTTCTCCTTGTGCCTGGGTGGGTTTTCTTTGGGTACTCCAGTTTTCTCACACATTCCAAAAACATGCATGGCAGGTTAGGCTAGCAGTAGGTTAATTAATCACTTTAAATTGTACTTAGGGTTGATTGTGAGTGTGACACAGCGTGAAAGCAAAGTGTATCCAACTTTGACCAGTAAAATATTAGGCTTAGCTTAAGACGAGCACAGGACCCACAGTCAGAACAATGAACTGAGTACTAGTTTATTGTTAGGAAGAGGGGCAGGTCAAGGAAAGGAAGTCAGAGAAACCAAAAGAAGGTGTCCAGGAAACCTGAGTGTAAAAGCTAGGCAGCAGCGAGTACGGCAAAGAAGATAGCTGGCCGCAGAACGTGCGCCGCCTGGATGGGAACGGGTGACGGCCACATGACGTGCGCCACCTGGACGGCAAAAAAGTCAGTGAAAGCCAAGACCTAAATCTGCTGGCGTTCAGGGAACGAAGCTCAAGAGATTTGCTACATTATTTATTAACAACCTTTAACCACATCTTGTAATGCCCTAAACCAGATTGTCTCACACCCTGGAGAACATGGCCACAAATGTGGTGTTTATCACCATGCAGTTGAAGAATAAGTCGTTATGTAAAATCCATCATCGTTATCATCATCATCACATCGTCATCATCATCCACCACTCACAGCAGGCAACATCAACATTGGCAACAACTCCCACGTGAAAACCCTGCAGAAAACACAGACATAAATGTTGAAACTCTGCACTCAGATTTTTTTAAAACCCAAAAGGAAAAAAACATTTCAGTCAAGACACTCTCAGCAGTGATGGTATGATGGTAAAGAAAACATTCAGTTTGTACAGCCACCTAGAAAAATATAATGGACATGCACACCACAAAGTGGACATGGTATCACCACTCTTTCACTGTAGCCTTGCTTAGCTTCTTCACCCTCTGCCACATCACTCGCCTCTTTCCTTCTTCATGGAAAACAGCAGCAGTCACACGGTAGGAAAACGACGGAAACACTCTCGCAATCCTCCGCCCTGTAAGCCTTCTGAGACAATATATATATTCGTGCCAGTGAGATAAGGTATGGCACAACAGTTTCTTATTGATTTTACTGAATTCTAATCTTGAATTTCCACAACCCAACCAGTCCAGCACCTCAAGATTCATCATTAAAAGGCAACTCAACCAACTTCGAGTTTTCCATCAAGGTGTAGTCCCAGATTCATACTAATGACATAAATACAGCTATGGGGAAAAAAAGACCACCATGTTTTCTTCAATTTCTTGTTCATTATAATGTCTGCGACTACTAAAAGTGTACAAGTGACTAACTGACACTAAAGAAAACATGGAATGCCTAAAAGCACAATTCATGGAAGGCAATGCGATATCTATTTATGTAAGACTTTTTTTTTCGTTATTATCAAGAAAACCTTTGTCAAATGTCTCAATTACCGTATTTTCACGGCTATAAGGCGCCATTAAAAGTCTTAAATTTTCTCCAAAATGGACAGGACGCCTTATAATGCAGAGCGTCTAATGTATGAGCTGAGTTCCAAAGGATGACTGAGAGCGCTTCTGGCCAGCACGCTGTTTATATAGAGAAAAGGCGGAGTGAGTGACGACAGGCATGTGGAAGTCCGCCAATGAGTGAAGGGTGGGCGTGTAAGAGGACGCTCAAGGGCATGTCCCTAGCAGGTACCAGTCGCGAATGAGTGAAGGGTGGGCGTGTAAGAGGGCGCTAAAGGAACGCCCCTAGCAGGTACCAGTCGCCATTGAGCGAAGGGTGAGCGTGTAAGCGGTGAAGAGAAAAACGTGAGTACATTGTAAAATGGCTAAATAAAGTACAACCGAACTCAATTTTGCTTCCGTTGCCTTTTTAAAAACGTGTTTTTAGCGTGCGTGCATGCATGCCGTATGTTTAAGCTGGCGTATGTTTTACCACTGTAAAACTGCGCCCAATAATACAGTGCGTTTTGTCTGTGTGTAAAATACAGAAATAGCACCCGTTCGTGAGACTGCGCCCAACAGTACAGTGCGCCGAATGGTCATGAAAATACGGGTAATTCTTGAATTCAACTCGTGTGAGCTGCTTTTATTGTCATTAATTTATTGGGTCAAACAAAGGTAGCATTAGTTTTAGTAAGCATTTAAAATGAACAAGAAACTGAGGAAAATAGGCGGGTCACAGAATTTTTCAATGGCTATATGTAATAAGTTCCTTTGGGTCAGATGTTGTCTTACAATATGTTTGTATTTAGAGTTGACTTTATTCAGCTTACTGACCAATTAAAATTCTTATCCTGTTATTTTCTGTAGATGACCGTGGACATTTTGGGGGATCACAATTGACACTGGATGATATCTTCCAACGGAATTTCCAAATACATGATCCAGATGCAAAGTGGATCAGTGGTATGTATTTTCTCAGAAGTGTTTTTTGCCTGGCGTTTTTTAAAGAACTGATCCAAGGATGTTTACTTTTATCAGCTTTTAACAATCCTTCGAAAATGTCCAAGGCAAACATCAGCAAAGTGAGCGATCGCCCGACACATTTTCTGGGTAATTCATACAGACGCTCCCTGATTTACGAACATCCGAGTTACGAACAAACGGTACATACGAACATTTTTGCGGGTACAGGTATGTCGAAAAAAGTTGTGTGCAAATCAAATGAATGATGCTATACAGTGCTACTGCATCATTTATGATGAGAAAAAGAAGAAAACTGTGCAATCGTCGTCAAATCGCTTCTTTCGGCCAGTTTCTACTACACCCTCCAAGGACTCGTCTACCCTCATCTTCTTCTCTTGGACCCTCAATTTCTTAAGCTTTCGAGTACATCTTCCAAAAGTAAGTTAAACTTCAGTTTATTATACTTATATAAGCCTTAAACATACATTCCATACAAAATATAGCACTGAAGCAACTTACGAACTAATTCAACTTACGAACGATCCTTCGGTATCTCGTTCGTAAGCTGGGGAGCGTCTGTACTTACATAAAACTATCGGATCACCTCCTGGGCGATTGATGAGGACGCCGCGTAGGCACATTTGGTAGAGGTCCCTCTTAGCCAATGGGATGCCAGAAGGATGCTCAGTAATAGCCAATGGCAGAGCAGCTCTAAATATGTTGCATTCAGGGAACTCGGAGCTGCCAGTAGCAGCTCATACTGTCTTTTTACTTTTTATATCTTGACATTTCTTTCGTAACAAGAGGCAATATTTCCCTGTTGAGGCATTTCGTAACTTGAAAACTTCGTGTGAAGAGATGTTCGTAAGTAGAGGTACCACTGTACTGAGAGTACCACCCTAATCCAGTGGTTCTCAATTATTTTCTGTCATGCCCCCCCAAGGAAGAGGAAAACATCTCGCGCCCCCCTTCCCCCCGCACGACTATAAATAGTATCATTTGCCTATAAAATTGTTATAAGTACACAATTGCATAACATTGTATTTATTAACGTATAAGAGAATAAAAAAAGAAAGAAATATGGACCAAACTTCATGGAAAAACAACAAGGAATAGCTTTAGTAACTGGAACAGAAAAGATTTAAAGTGCAGCTGAATTTCAAAAATAACATTAAATCCTTAATTTAACAATAAATATTTTTTGACTGATAATGTCAAACCATACGATACTGAAAAATAAAATGACCAGAACTAATAAAATGAAATAAAAATGAACTAATAATGCATTCAAACTAATCAACATTATCTCAGGAGCACAATATTTAAAAAAAAAAAAAAAAAACCTTTAACCAGCAAAACAAAAATATATAAAAGAATTTGTGCTTTTTTATTTTTTTAATCAAAGATGATGTCTGGATTAATGGCTACAATGAGCACGTTTTGCAATGCACAGGTTTTGGAAGCGAGGTTTGAAGCAGGACAAAGCAACTCTCGGGTCCTGCTTTAGTTTACTGAAGTAGCAGTCACAATGCGGCATGATTGTTGGCAATATTCGGCACGTTTTCGCTAAAAAAAACTCAAGCAGTTTATCAGTGTGATTGGGGTTTAATGTCATTAAGTGACGCCTGAATTTATTTGGCTTCATGCTGTCCGCTACCAAAAGTTTTAGAAACAGTCAGCACATCAATCTTCCCTCGTCTAGCCTAGCGTTCCATAGCCTCGTCATATTTCCTCCCTGAGAATGCTCCCTGCGCAAACTCTGCCAATGAGAGTGCCTACTGCCCTCTAACGTAGTGGAGGTGCAACTGCACGTTATTTTAGGACTTAAAAAAAATAAAAAAGCATGTTCTCCGAGGTCAAACGCGCCCCCCCCGCCCCCCGATGGAGCCTCACGCCCCCCTGGGGGGGGGGGCGCCCCACTATTTGAGAAACGCTGCCCTAATCCAAGAGCACAATGTAGACAGTTAATAATTGAATGGTTAAATCTGTGTGTTTGTGGGCAGCCTTTTGCAATTTACAAATTACTCAAAGGAGGTAAATGCAGAACATGGCCTGCACGAATGAAAAGAAGGATGATTGGCAGCACAACAACATCCAATAGATTTATTATGTTCGGTCATGCATCATAAGGGGATACATGCGTCAAGTATTGTAGGTCTAGTGGGCGCCCGCACATAATCCCATGTGGTCTGGCTGGACACAGTTTGAATACCTCTTCCGATACACTCACCGCCCGTGGGAGCGGCCAAAGGGTTTGGGTGCCGTGAGAGCTGGGCTACGGCAAAAGACCTTGGCAGTCCGATCCCTGGCTACAGGAGCTAGTTCTAGGGGTATGGAATATCAACTCTCCGGCAGGGAAGGAGCCTGAGCTGGCGTGTGAGGCAGAGAAGACAGTAGGGCTCGCCTCCATTAACAGCTTGACCGCTGGTACCGGTCCTCTCCAGATGGGTGGGACTCTCTTGCACTTTGGATTTGCTCACAGTGAAAGGCGTTGACCATGTGTGGAGATACTTATCATCCCACGGCTTCGCGCCTATACATTGGGGTTCACTCCAGTGGACAAGAGGGAAGCCTTCTTCTGCCCTTCGGGTGGGGTGACAGGTCCTGACTGTTGTTTGTGCCGAAGCATCAAACATCAGTGTGTAAATGTATTCTTTATAAAATATGTGTAACATATTGTGTTTGACAATGAAGCAAGCGTTGTGCATGAATGCTAATATTATGTTCTCATATAGGTTGCGGTTTCATTTACTTACAGCTCTGGCTTCTCCAGCAGATTGATTGTGGTTATTGCGCCACTTTTAAGGTTTAATCTCCCGGCCAATCCACTCTTTTTACGGGCCAAAATTCACCAGCCAGTTCCTGCCTCCCAACAGAGCCTCAGGTAAAACTGTCCAGAACATGTGTCAAACTCAAGGCCCGGGGGCCTGATGTGGCCCGTCACATCATTTGATGTGGCCCGCAAAAGCAAATCAAGCATGTCAAATTCCATGCTTGCTAAAGTCTGAACCAAAATTCCAAATTGTCATATGTAATCCACAATAACAGTCATTATTCTTGACTTCTGATTTTAAAACTAGTTATTTATCAATTTGTTGTGCACAAAATATACATATACACAGAATATTTTGATCTACTAGGGTACCACTGGGATCTACCAATTATTCCTTTGCACGTCTGTTGTCTGAGTGAGCGTGATGCCGGGGCGAAATAATCCATCATGCGTCCAATGGGATGACGGAATATGACAATTTGCATGCAAATTTAAATGCCATTTTCATGCAATGTTTCTTTGTCTGCCACGTTCACAGTTAACCTGAGATTTCACATAATTAATTTTCCATTTAAATGTCTCTTCTTTTTTAATACAGCATCCTCATTTGTCTGCTTTGACTTATTTTGAGATAGCTGTTTGCTAATGACTCAAAATTTGTTGACATGAGCTGCACTTTACATTGTTTTTGTTGTCATGTCGTGTATAGTGCCAAGTTAAAGTGTTTGTTTTTGAAAATTGACTAATATTTAATATATATGTATATTTAGGTAAGGTTCATGCCAACATCTAGATACAAAAAACATTGTTTTTCTCAACTCAAATGTTTTTCATCTGTGTATGATGTGCTGCGGAATAATCAGCTTATACATCTGGGCAAGATGGAAGGATAATTGAATATTTTCTCAACTCAACTCGCCTGTATTTATAGAGCACTTTAAAACAACCACCGCTGAATATAAAGTGCTGTACATGGAGCAAATATCATATTCACAACAATAAACAAAAAAACAGCGAATAATGCAGACAGAAGAAAGCACAAAACATTAAACATAAAAATCAAGTCTCAAACTGAGTCAAAAGCTAAAGAATAAAAAAGAGTTTTAAGATGAGTTTTAAAGATGGGCAGCGAAAGGGCTTGCCTAACATTCAGCGGGAGGTCATTCCAAAGAGAGGAACCAGCAACGGAAAAGGCTCGATCTCCTCTGAGCTTCCACTTAGTTCTTGGTACCTCGAATTGTGCTTGTCCGCAGACCTGAGGCATCGAGCAGGTGCGTAGCGGCGGAGGAGTTCAGACAGGTAGGCTGGGGTGAGGCCATTTGAAGATTTGACAGCAAATAGGATCTTAAAAACCAGTGGCGGACCCTCAGGGCCAGCAAGGCCTTCACTGCTGGCCTAAACATTCATACAATAACATAAATTTATTTCATGTTATTTTGTTTTCATAAATATGTAAACAAAATTATTCTCTGTATTCTTTACGTCATATTATTTCCACTTAGTCGAGTGGCTTTCAATGTTATTTTAAATAATTGTTAAATATTTTAAATGTTATTTTAAATAACATTGAAAGCCGCTCGATAAATAATTTATTTATTATGGTAGAGATTTTAACCAATCATATTTCAGCTAGCTTGTGTTGCCAGGTACATTAAAATTGCTTGGGGCCTTCAGATTAAACAGTGCAGGCCCCTGTGCGCTGTAAATGAACGGGCACAGTCAGGTTGCAATAGCCAATCAGATAACGAGTCTGCTCACCGGGGCCAGCGAGAATGCCTTACATCGAGACTGGACGTGCGCGTTCGGTGATTGGATTAGCGCTTGCTAGAGGGAGCTATCACTGCATTTTAACCCAAAATGGCAGAAGAAGAAGACGTTGATCTGGTTGCAGAACTACTTTCCACACAATTTTCAAGACGGACCTTCCACGAAAAGCTGGATATTGTGTCGCCCAACTTCTGCGCTAGCTAGGCTGTCCCAGCAAGAAAAAGGGTTTGTCCGTCATTTTCAGACGAGCAATTATGAACGGTACCCGTGGCGCACAGCCTCTGAAAAACGCTGCAAATTGTACTGCTGGGAATGCCGATTGCTTGCAACGGATCGATTTGGTGTTTGGAGCCACACTGGATTTACCCATTTAAGTTGTTTTACCAAGGCAACAAGGAAACATCAGAGCACGGCTGGGCACTTACAGTGCATTTAAAAACGTTTGGGGACACTCGCGTAGATGTGCAGCTCAGTGAACAGGCACTACATTGGTGAGTAAATGAATTTTATTTTACATTTCTTGTCATTTTATTTCGTTAGTATTAAATTAATGGCAACGAAATAAATGACAAAAATACAAAAATGTATCAAATAAATCTGCTCACATCCAATTTATAATGGCGCATTGTAGTCACCTTCGTGCACTAAAGTTCGTTCAGTCTCAGCTGCTCAACAACGTCAGTTATTTGCTGTTATATAGCCGATTCTCAAAATGCAAATGACCTGTTAACTTTATTTTCAAAGAATAGTTTTTTTGTTATTGTTTGTTTGATGTCTTATATGAAACTGCGACATTGCGCAATTTATTGGTCAGACTTGTTTCAGATCACACAGCGTAATTTGGGTGGCATTTTATTTAGTACTGTATTTTTAAATCATCTTTTTCCATCCATCCATCCATCCATTTTCCACCACTTATCCGGGGTCGGGTCGCGGGGGCAGCAGCTTTAGGAGGGAAGCCCAGACTTCCTTCTCCCCAGCCACTTCTTCAAGCTCTTCCTGGCGGATCCGAGGCGTTCCCATGCCAGCTGGGTGACATAGTCTCTCCAGCGTGTCCTGGGTCGTCCTCGGGGTCTCCTGCCAGTGGGACATGCCCGAAACACCTCACCAGGGAGGCGTCCAGGAGGCATCCTAATTAGATGCCCGAGCCACCTCATCTGGCTCCTCTCGATGTGGAGGAGAAGCGGCTCTACTCTGAGCCCCTCCCGGATGGCCGAGCTTCTCACCTTATCTCTAAGGGAGAGCCCGGAAACCCTGCGGAGAAAACTCATTTCGGCTGCTTGTATCCGGGATCTCGTTCTTTCGGTCACGACCCATAGCTCGTGACCATAGATGAGGGTTGGGACGTAGATCGACCGGTAAATTGAGAGCTTCGCCCTTTCGCTCAGCTCCTTCTTTACCACGACAGACCGATACAACGTCCGCATCACAGCAGACGCTGCACCGATCCGTCTGTCGATCTCTCGCTCCCTCCTGCCCTCACTCGTGAACAAGACCCCAACATACTTAAACTCCTCCACTTGGGGCAAGATCTCCCCCCCCGACCCGTAGAGGGCACTCCACCCTTTTCCGACTGAGGACCATGGTTTCAGATTTGGAGGTGCTGATCCTCATCCCAACCGCTTCACACTCGGCTGCGAAACGCTCCAGTGAGAGTTGGAGAGCCCTGCTTGAAGGAGCCAACAGTACCACATCATCTGCAAAAAGCAGAGATGCAATACTGAGGCCACCAAAACGGACCCCCTCAACGCTTCGGCTGCGCCTAGAAA
>CAAKHF010022327.1:0-10735 GCA_901007745.1 Hippocampus kuda | reverse complement strand
AATACGAAAGATGTTTTATTTTGAAAAATTACCGGATTCTCCGTTACATCCGTCTGTGTCACGCTTGACTCATGTCAAGCTACGCTTCTCCGTCACGTGACCGATTATGCTAAAAACAAAACGTTGGAGGTCGCAAAATGAGTTAAAAAAACTGCTGGAGATCGCAAATAACGGCGGCCTTAAAAGTATGTTTGAGACAACTGGATTAAAGTTATGGCTGAATACTCAGAGATCGCCACAATAGCACTGCTGCTATTTCCGACATCCTACCTGTGTGAGGTGGGGGGTTTCTGCAGCGACGGCGACTAAAACAAAATTACGAAGTAGACTGGACATAAACCACACACTTGAGGTGTCATTGTCTCCTATTACACCGAGATGGGACCGTCTAGTTGCAGAAAATCAAGCTCGGGGCTGTGGTGAGTCGTCATTTTCATGCACCTTGAATTTGCGTTGTATCGTATTTTGAAGGCATTAAACATTACCATAGCGATCAATGTTGCGGCCAGATTAGACGCTCCTTGTGTTTATTATTATATTTCGAAAACACCACAGTTTTCATGCAGCTCAGACCATATTATTTTGTTGTATTAATCCGCCACATCTTAAATGCCGGTCCCTGAAAATATTGTCTGACATAAACCGGTCCGTGGGGCAAAGAAGGTTGGGGACCCCTGACTTAGAGCACCTCTGCCAATGTTTTGTCAATTTTTTTTTTTTTTTTGTAATGCCATCAGAAATATTTTGTGGCTCGGGTAATAGGCGGATGGATGATATTCAAAGCTTTTTTTTTTCTTGGAGAAAACCGCAACAGTTAGGCTAGTACAGTAATTCTATACATTTATTTTTGTGTCTATTTATATGTTTAAATTTCCCTTTGTCTTCTTGTGTTAGGCAATTCAAGCCAAAAAGGACTGAGATTACCATTGATTTTAATTCCATAAACCGACCAACAGCGCTGGACAGCCCGACACAGTGACCATGAAAATTTCTGATTTGGGCCAGCTGATATGATATGGAACATCAGAGAGACTGCGTGGCATTTTCTTTATGTTTTCAGCCCTGTATCTCTGTTTTGTTTGATAAAATAGAAATGACTTGCTTTTGTATACTGGTTAACCTGAAGAAATATAGATGATAGTGAAAATGAAATGAACAGGCACCAACCTACAAGTCAACAGGTTTTACATCTTTTTTAATGTATGGTATTTATCTTTCTTTTAATCCAAAGAAGTTTACGGACAAAGGCAAAGGAGAAGTATTGTTTAGTCCCTGAGTTTTCAGTTTTTGTCACAGAAGTTGACATTAAAGTGTCACGTTTTACAACCAGGAGCTGCGTCCAATTAGACAATTTTCTAATTGTCTAATTCTCAGGCTGTCCTTTTGTTCCTGCGAAGACCATTTAATCCATGTTACAAACGAATGCGTTTTTATTTTTTATTTTTGCCTGACACCACAAGACTCACACGGATTTGTTTTGCCTGACTGAATCACCGACATGTTGGTTCCACTGAAATGATGGCCCAAACCCTTCTTATTACTTAGATATCATCCTCGAAGATCCTAGCCCCCAAAAATAGTCTGACTAACTTTCAGCTGCACTGTCACCACTTTATCGACTATCTTGTGTGGCGTCCTGAGTGGTGGAGGTGCATGGTGAGAATTTTCCGAATAATATCACGTGAATAAATGTAATAGTGTAACTTTTTTTTTTTTCAGGGGGGTCAAGTTCTCTATTTAAGAACATTACTGGTTGATGGATTGCCATTATGTATTTGTGTTAAAAACCTTTGATACTTTGTACTGGCATATATTGAAAATAGTTCACAGCTGATGGGATTCTTAGGGCCTTTCTTAACGTATTTGCTGTTTTCTGTATTCGCTCAATAAAGCTAGCAAAAGTATTTATTCCTCATGTTGTCGTTATTAAATTGGACTTGGATGAACACACGCACTAACACACGCATGCCATGATGAGCAACAGCAACAACGGCCCTGAACATGAACGGAACAGAAAAATAAAGTCGATACAAGAGTTTATGAGTTTGTGGAAAGGAAGTCACTGCCTACCTTCGTCAAGACCAGACTCGGAGGCATGGGACGCACTTTTGCAGCATGTTAACTATCGTAGCTCACGTGTACCGTTTTAAAATGTTTCTCTGTGCTCTCCAGAATCCCATTCTTTACCCTCGGTGAATTGTACATGAAACAAACTGAATGAGAATAATAATAACAATAAACAATATAGCGCAACAAATCTGACTGCAAGCTGCAATTGCCCGAGTGCTGACCGCTAACAACTTCCGGTGATGCAGGTCACGGGCCACCGTAGGTTAAAGGTGACCTGCTTTTTATTTTATTTTTTAAATACTTTTTGTGAAAGTGAGACTGATAGGATGCTAAGTGTGTCCACTAACGCAAAGATCTATCATTTTAATAACAGACACACAAATGTTTTGGTTTTTCCCCTCCCTCTACACCCCTCACAATCGACTTGGGACCAGTCTGTCAGCTACCGGTCGATCGCGATCGAGTTATTGGGCACCCGTGCCGTAAGAACAACCCTAATAGACATGAGTGCCCTCCAGGGGCAGAAAGGAGAAGGTCAGCACCGTGACAGTGGTACATTGTTGTGGATGTATTTTTTTTTTTTGAGTTTTTCCATTTTATCCTTGAACAGTCATTGCACTGCCAGATATTTTGAATGGTATTTTTTCGGCTACCGGATAATTGTTTTACGAGTTGTATTCATTCAGTTGTGTGGTCTACCGTATTTTAAATTTTATATTAAACAAAACGGAGAAAAGATCATCAAAAACTGCAATTCATTTCATGTCATTTAATGAAAAAGTAATGCATCAGGATATATATCATTGGGGTATAAAAATAACCTATATGGAGACACTAAATTTTGTCCATAACACACAGCTGTTGCTCCTCACCCTACTGCAGGGGTGGCCAACCAGTCAGACAAAGAGTCCATTTTTTTCCTGTGTTCCTGCAAAGAGCCACATCACACCCTTCCTCACGCGCGCGCGCGCACACACACATACACACACACACACACACACACACACACATTTTTTTTGGCCAAAGATCGACTTTTGAAGCGACCAACTTCACATGAACAACCTGATCGCGCACGTGTAAGCATACACACAAACACACACATGCACGCACGCACGCACTCACGTGGGTGCCCACCAGCGCACTCGCGCACATATGCACGCACACCACGATGAGCAACAGTAGGAACAGGCCGAAAATGAACGAAAGCTAAAAATACTGTACTAACAAATCTTTTTTTCCCCACCCATTTCCTCCTCCCACCCCTTGCGGTCACCTTGGGACCAGTTCGCTCTCTCCCGGTCGATTGCGATCGACATATTGGACACCCCTGCCTTAAAATCAGAGCTAATTCGCTGACTACCTTAGCGCATAGCGCAGTTGTTTGCGCATGAGCGGTGATGCAGTCATCTGATTGGTTGCCCTCTATGTCAATCAAGTAACGGGATTGATGATAGGCTGACGTAGTTCTGTGTATTTAGCGCCTTTGTTTGAATGGCATCGCCAATGCCGACACTTGTGTGAAAGCCCGGGAGCTGCATTGAACCAGCCAAAGAGCCGCATGCGGCTCACGAGCCGTGGGTTGGCTACCGCTGCCCTACTGTGTCCTCAGATAGTCATGGTCATACCCTCATTCTGCCCACTCATACTATCATAAAGCCTCTCAAACCATCTTACCAAACATTTTATGCTAGATATGGCACTGATAGCCAGCTGGAGCTTGTTAGTTTCTTAGCTTATTACTGAAGTCTCCATTTACACTGATGTGGGTGATCTATCCTGTGACTGAAGAGTCTTTGATCGCACTATCCTTAATACACTCTACTGCCCATCAGCATTATATCCAAATACTACTGCCGTAGTAGACTCGCTCTAACTCTTAAACACTCATTAAGTGGATTTGTTATTTTGTTTTTTATTATTTTTTAATCTTGAAAATGTACTCTCTTTCAGGGGTCTTAAATGACCTCTCATCCTTTTGCCATACACAACTGCGTGTGTCTTTTCAAAGAAGTGTAAGATTGGCTGAAAAGTAATTTTATAAACCCAAATGAAAATAAAACTGAAGTAATTGTGATTGTTGATCCTGCACACACCACTGACCTTGGTCTTCCTCAGAGTTCCCTTGAAAAGAACCTTGGCGTCATGATTGACATTTCTTTTAAACTGGATAAGCAAATCGGCGCAGTGGTGGAAGCAAGCTTCTTTCAGCTGCGACTGGTTGCCTAAATTAGAAATCTTACTTGCCTTCTGACCAGTTGGAAAAACGAATTCATACATTTATTACCGCATGCCTGGATTACTGCAATTCCTGTATTATCCCCCGAATGCTTCATCCAGTCATCGCTTACAGCTGATTCACAGAATGTGGCTGCTCGCCTCCTGACAGAGCGTTGAGATCACATTACTCCAATGCTGCAGTCACTTAATAGGCTGCCTGTGTCTTTTAGGTTTCAATTTAAAATTTAGTTTGTGTTAAAATCCTTGAACAGCCTGGCTCCTGTATACTTGTCTGAAATGTTTGTATACCAGCTATTGTAAACTCCCCATTCATGGTTAAAAACCAGAGCTGAAGGCATTTGTGTTCGCAGGACCAAAACTTTGGAAAAGCTCTCCCTGAACATTTGCTGTGCTTTATGTATTGAGTGTTTCACTCTAAAAAACAATGTTGATAGCAATTTTTTTTTAACACATTATGTACACAGTATATGCACATGCAGTAATCAGTGGTTGCTGCAAACAGATGAACGCTGCAACCACAGGAATGATACAAACAAACGGAAACAAACACATAAATGCATATCCAAAAATGCAATGACATAAAACTGCGGAAAAAAAAAACATTTGAAGAAATTAAACTCTACGGAATTCTGCAGTTTTGACCATTATCCCTTGATTGCTTAAAAAAAAAAAAAATTAAAAATCACATTTTGTTATCCTGCAAGGGACCAGTTCTTTACGACACTGGACCACCCCAGGACTCCAGCCAAAGTATTTTCATTAAGATCTGATGTTGCATTCCAAAACAGAAGGCCTCTAAAATCTGCAATGTTGACCTTAACATCTGTTAAAAAAAACAAAAAACATTCAAATTTTATTATGCCTCAACCAGACCACATCTACAGGACACTAAAAGACGTCAGGACTGCAGTCAAAAAACTTTCACACAAATATAACGTTGGATTTCAATATAAAACTCTGAAACTCTGAAATCTACAATTTCAACCATTAACACTGATTTTAAAAAGATATTTGAACACTAAAATGTCACTGTCCCCCAATGAAACCAGTACTTTCAAATAAATCTGATGTTACATTTCAAAATAGAATTCCTCTGAATTCTGGAGGTTAGACCATTACCTCATCTTGAAAAGTCATTAAAAATTCAAATTCGTTATCTGGTTCCACAGGACACGAGACTACCCGAGTACACCAGCCAAAGTACTTTCACACGAATCTGTTCTTGCATTTCAAAATAAAACTCTTCTGAAATCTGAAATTTAGGTCATTACCCCTGATAAGAAAAAAAACCCAATCTCATTTCGTTATCCCATAACCCGGGGGTCGGCAACCCGTGGCTCCAGAGCCGCATGCGGCTCTTTAGTGCTGCCCTAGTAGCTCCGTGGAGCTTTTTCAAAAAAAGTTTAAAAATGGAAAAAGATAGGGGAGGGAAATAGATTTTTGTTTTAATGTGTTTTCTGCAGGAGTACAAACATGACACAAACATTATTAACGTTTTCCAATGCTGTAAAAATGTGTTGAATAAATATTAAATTTCAACATTTCTGTCAACAAAGATTTGCATTATAGCTTGCGACACACGTTTCTATTAGCAGGACGGGATGCCAGTCAGATGGGTGTCGTTAAAAAAACAAAACAAAAAAAACCCCAACAGCATTTCATGTCCAATTGACCGTGGGTAATGGCAAAAAATGGGAACCTGGAAGGCCAAGAGAAGCATTTTAAAACGGTATACGTGAGCTACGATAGTTAACACGCTGCAAAAGTGCGTACCATGACTCAATTATCTTCGTGGCCGTGATCACCGTGTGTGCGGTAACGGGTCGACCGCGGAAGGTTGATTGATCAAAAAGTAGATATTCCATCAAAAAAGATTGGGCACCCCTGTTTACAGGATGCACGGCAAGGGAAAAAAACATTTAATCATGAAGGCTTATTGTGTATTTGTAGCCAATTTAGTCATTTTCATAGTAGGCGTATATAGCTAATATCGATATACAGTATACAGCATGTGTTGCCTTCATTGTAAGGCATATATAAGGCTTAATTTTTTGTGGCTCCAGACATGTTTGTTTTTCGTTTTTTTGGCCCAATATGGCTCTTTCAACATTTTGGGTTGCCGACCCCTGCCCTAACAAGACCAGTATTAGGTCACACTCAACAACCACTGGTTTCCAATTAAAGTACATTTCCAAATAAAACTCCTCTGAATTCTACAGTTTTGACTACCCATGATTTGAAAAATCATTAAAAAGTCAAATTTCATTATGCACCAACCATACCAGTTCAAAGGCACACTAGACCATGCCAGGAATATAACCAAAGTAAAGTTCCTGGCATGCTGCTATCTGAAAATTTTGACTATAAGGGGTTATACAGTCGTACCTCTACTTATGAACGTCTCTTCATACGAAATTTTCAAGTTACGAAATGTCTCAACAGGAAAATACCGCATCTTGTTGTGAAAGAAATTTCAAGGAATGTAACTGGTCTGTTGACAACTGCCTGCAGTCTCAGACCTTCACTACAGAGGGTGCAAACATACCGTGGAACAGCTGTAAAATATCGCTTCACATTTAACTGTATCCAAACATTACAAATCCTACTTTGTGGTTTTTCATTTCTCGTCTGGGTTTCTGGTACCAATCAACCGCGAGAAACGAGGGATTACTGTAGTTCCTTTATCAAGACTCAGAGTCGTGCCAATAATGAGGACAACCACGGATCAACATCTAGGTTTCATCAGGGTTGATCTCAGTCAGGCACATATCAAGTTTACAGTAACTGCGCAAATTTATTATTTGTAATGCTAGATATGATTGGGTATCATCAGAATAACGGTTGAATGTTATATCAACAAGCAGAAGCATGTAGATGCTAAATAATAGACGGCTATGATTTACGATTATATAAAGATCCTTGAGGACTCCACATAAAATATTACAAAACTCAGAAGTCGTTATACCGTCCGTAAATTACATGGTGCGTCCTGTCTGAGAGGTAAGAACTAAAGCAAGAAAGTGCTACGCCTGAAATACCAACAGGCGTTTTGAGGCGTTCGAAGAGTATATTTGGATTGATGGTGTCACCGGCAGCGCTAAGCTTGAGTCATAATAGTATTGATGAGTTTTTGGAGTCCATAGCTTGGAGAATATCATTCGCCACTTTAGCAAGAGCTATGTCAGTAGAGTGGTCTGCTCTGAATCCTGACTGAACAAGTTCAAATGGATTATTAGAGATAGTTGGGTCAAGGTTTGGTCGCGTAAGTAGGGGTCTTAATACGGCAGTATTAAAAGTAGCTGCCAGACCAGTGATAAATTAGTAATATTTAAGATGGAAGATCCAAAGAACAGAAGCAATTTTTTAATGAGTTTGCCAGGAAGCTGGTCGAGCATGCAAGTTGTCAGACAGTTATTAACCTTAATGCCCCTATTACCATCAGTAATTATCAACATAATGAAGATTAATATTTTAGTAGACCTGAAAGATATACTGTATACCTTATTTGAATATTAGAAAATAAATGAGAAAATTTGAAAATAAATGAATAATGACATTTTTACTGATTAAATGTGCATCAGAGTTCCCATTCTTGTCTTGAAATTATTTTCGCAGACTTTTCCATGACTGTTACTGTATGAGTCAAGTTATCATAGAATACACTAATAAATTCCAACCCCCAAATTTAGAGAATTATTATTTTTGACTATTGTACCTTACATTTTGTATATGTATGTGTTTAATGCACAGCATGTTTGCACTGAGGAGGATAGAGAGGAAGAAATTTCATCTATGCAGCATGTAATACATAAAGCATATTTGACAATAAAGATGACCTTGAACCTTGAACCTTTAACTTCTTTCCTTCAATGTTTCCTTCAAATATCATACCAAATTAGCTAAAAAGAAAAATCCCCCCAAAACCAACGGCCTCCTCACAGCAACAATCAGATTATTTTTCGTGAACGTGAAAATAACATAAAATTTCACTTGGATGTTGATATCTAACTTTTATTGCTCAGTAAATCAAGACAATGGAATACAGCTGATTGATTACGCCCAGGGGCATAACATCAGATAAAAATAGCTTGAAAAGCCTGAGCTCTGCTCCTCTGTCCACTTTCAGAGTATTCAATTAGAGGTGAATTCATCATTTGTTTTTCTCATTCACATATTTTCTGTTTCTGCTGTTGGACAATGGAGTAAGTGTGAAAGAAGCCCCCATCATGGTTGCTGCAGTTCTACTGGAACCAGAGATGCATTTTATCTCATAGCACAGCCAAAAGTGACGGCACGTCCCCGACAGCTCTCTGTCACTCAACAGAGGGCACACAGAGGGGGAGAAAAACATCACATTCGATATACATCACAACAGCAACATTCTTGAACTGAAAGTCACCAACTTTACTGCTCTTTTGTAGAAAAATCCTGACTTGAGTCTGAAAAGTCGGTAACATTTCATAATTTTAAATTCAGTTTTAAGTCTATTGGACTTTGGTTGCAAACTAATTTTTAGGGAGGGGCCTACCAGGCAGCCTCCTCAGCCAGGGGTGCTCTGCATCTCACACCTGACGCCAGCCAGCTCATCACCCACCTGTTGCTCATCAGCTCATTTGTGCTGGTATAAGTTGGCTCGCAAACCATTCCTCAGTGCAAGTTTGTGTTGTAACCACCCTGCGGCAAACCCTTGTAGACGCTTGTGAAGTTTTTGCTTCCTCTGTGGGCATTTCCTCTCCCCGTGGACTCTTTGTGCTACCACTCAAATGCTAAGTTTATCTGTGGTTTTATTTATTCTTTATTTTTTTTATTGTTTGCTCTTGCCTATAAAGTGTCCTTGAGTGTTCTGAAAGGCGCTTACAAATTAAATGTATTATTATTATTATTATGAAGTGTCACTTAGCATGAGGCGTCATGAAGCGTGTTGACACAATGTCACACTGTGTTGATACTGTGTCGCTGACCACTGACACCTGCTGGACTTTCAAAATCCCTGCAGGCAAACCACTTGACAGACTGAACTGATTGATTTGATGATGAAGTGTATACAATATCATTCACATCTATGCATTCATATTGTATTATTAAATATGTTTGAATAATGTGAACGTTATGTAAATGAGGATGCTAGTGGGATTTGTGTTCATAAACCTTTATTCAGAAAAATAAGTTGCTCCAGTTTTTGAATTTGAGTCTGTTGCTGTGGAGAACACACACTCACATGGCACTGATGATGCTGGCGTACAGAGGAACTCCTTTGCGTAAAATATTCCCCTCTGCCAGGTACCGCTGGACCTCAGATAGACTCTCATTAATTAGAATTAGAATGGAACAAGACGTGTCAAAAATCTGAGAGGCACTTGGTGAGACAAGGAGATTTGAATAAATACCTTATTCTCCAAAAGAAGATCAAAATGGTCCCACACTGTTTTCCTTGGAGCTGCTCCATAATATGCATGTACTTCCACAAGCAAGGGTGAGGTTTGGATCACGTCGGCAGGCGGATCGTGCCGGCAAGCGGATCTCGTTGGCAGGCGCATTGCGTCAACAGACGCACTTCCTTATAAACACAGTTTGGCGGGGTTTTGTGGCATCGACGCTCCCTGGACTGTGTCGATGCAGTTCATGCATCGGTCACGTTATAGTCTTGAAGCAGTACGCGCATCGATGCAGGGATTTCTTTGTGAGCTCGACGCGTGCGTCGACGCATCGGTGTTGCTGGACCCAACACTACTAAGTGAGTTTTCAGTTTGAATTCTCCTGAGTTTACTTTGCAAAGCCAATAAACTACGCCAAGTTTCAGCTAATGCCATCCTTGTCTGTTGTCGTTCGTTTTGGGGTTACATCCACACCCTAACACTAATAAATTCAACTTCAAACTGTACAATCTTTAATCTTTTTACGTATCCTGTGTACGGGGATCCCGATAGCACACGCATCCCCATTGTTTACAGTAAGGACCAGCTGTTAGCATTGCGGACTAACAGCGGGCTACTGGCCGGTGACAAACCTGACATCCCACGCGAGTTGAAGAGGAGGAGACGAGGGTGTCGAGCCGGGAAGGAGCGCCGCACAAGGAGGAGAAGATACAGACATGTCCTCCCGTCCGTCATCATGGGGAATGTAAGATCGCTCCCGAATAAGATGGATGAGTTGACGGCGCTAACGCAACATCAAAGGGTGTACCGCGAAGCTAGCTTAATGCTATTCACGGAGTCGTGGCTAACAGCGATCACTCCAGAGGGTGACCTCCTACAAGTACCTGGGTGTTCTTCTCAATAACAAACTGGACTGGTCGACTAACACGGACACCCTGATTAGGAAAGGTCAGAGCAGACTTTTCCTACTCAGGAAACTGAGGTCTTTTGGGGTTCAGGGGTCACTCCTTAAGACTTTCTATAACTCGGTGGTGGCCTCAGCCATCCATTAT
>CAAKHF010022326.1:0-10951 GCA_901007745.1 Hippocampus kuda | reverse complement strand
TAGTACAGTGATGCAAAACTGATTGCATTTCAGATGGAGAAACTCTTGGTTTTCATAGTGATGCTTGCATCTTGTTATGCAGAAACCAAAGGTAGGTAACAGTGTGCGTCACAAGCACACACCCAAAAAAGCGTTGTGCCAAGCAAGAGATGGAAAAAGTGGGGTTCACTGTTCATAGACTGGTTTGTACAATGGGCAGCCATGAGTTTGCACCAACCAAAACTTCTTTTTTTAAGATGAGGGGTGTCAAAGGAAAATGTTAAACCAATTAGTAGACGAAATGTTATCTCCCTCGTGCAACTGGCACGTCCGAGCAAAGTTTCGTGAATTGCCGTACAGCAAAGTGATAATACAAAATCAAAGCCAAAGAGGAATACGCTCTGCTTTTTTTCTCTTTGCTCTTTCACCGTGGTTAGGTTGGCAGCCACCTGCAGATGCTGATAGACTCCCACATGTAAAGACTTTACTTTTTGGCTGCAGGGGTAGGTGACCATACACAAGGCTCATCGGATTTTAAGGCGCGCTGTGAGCTTTTAAGAAAATTGAAGGCTTTTCGGTGTGACTTATAGTGCGTAAAATAGGGTACTGTATAATTATTTAACGTGTCTCTGCATAACCCCAAATACTTTTGATGTTCTAGTAGGCTTTTTTTTGCAGTCTTGCTGCAAAACCAATTGCCCTCTCGGGGAAAATATAATACGCTTTTTGCCTGGATGAAATATATCTGCTATCTCGACCTTCCCCTGATGAAAGTATGCACGGAAGCTAGTCCCCCACCATCACGCCCTCCTTCATACACTCCCTTGTTATCACCGTCTCCATTGTTTTTGTCTTGTGACCTGTTGTAACTGTCACATGCTTTTGCAGGAGCTTTTTGCCAAACTCAAATTATCCTCAAAATGAGGAAAGTTTGAGCATGTTTTTTTTTCTCCCCCTCTCCTCCCTTGTGGTTTCTTTCTGACTTCCGGGTTGAGTGAACGCTGGCGCATTTTGGCTGCCGCTGCTCAACCCGTATTGTTTTGTGTTTTTTGTTATTGTAAAGTGTCCTTGGGTGTCTTGAAAGGCGCTTATAAATAAAATTTATTATTATTATTATTATCTTTTATTCTTTGAACATTTTTTTATTCTTTGAACATCTTTGAACTTATTTTATCAAGTACATTTTCATATATTAACTTGATTAGAAGAGTACACGTTTCGTCTGGATGAAAAATATATTTTATTCTTTGAACATTTTTCACGGGGGGAGGACAGGTCTTCTACAAAAGTTGTGAATGCAGTATTTCAACTTTTATAGAAAACAGGCAACTTTAATTCCGATTGCACAGCTAAATTCCTCTACATGACCTCTTGCTCCATCAAAATGTTGCCAACTACTTGATAGTCGAGAGCTCTCCAGTTGAACACGTTCCCAGGGGTGAAGTTTGAGTCGTCCTCGTAGCGTCGGATCTCCTCCGGAGAGAGGACGTAGTCCCACATGTGAAGTCGCGAGATCATGCCGATGAAGGACTGATTGGCGTCAAAGCCTCCCCCGTAAGAGTCTTGCTCTTGGCCCAGGACTGTGATCGGCTTGCCGCTGATGGGTTGCCCTGAATGGATAAACCTCTTGATGGTGGGTTTGCCGTCCACCCACAACTGAGAAATGCCATCTTGAGAGTTCCAGGTGGTGCACATGGTGTGCCAGTTGTTGGGAGGAAAAGACAGTCCCAAGAAGTCAGTGCCGCCGTCTCGAGCATGCACCCTCATAACGTCGTTGTCGTTTGTCTTGAAGAGCACAAAGTCGTTGCTGATCGCCGGTGTGGCCAGAGAGAAGAGGGCGTAGTTCCTGCTGAGATCTGTCTTGAATCTAAGTAAACACGCCACAGTTCAGTGGTGGTGGTGAATATTTTACCTTTTTTTTTTCGGATGCTAAAAACAATTTCTTGCCAATCCTGGTTTAAATTTACTATCAAACTAAACGGCCAGAGTACAGACAGATAATACAACAATACACATGTGCATGTATTCTTTATCCTCTGCAAAAAAAAAAAAAAACAACCCAATATGACTGCAGCTAAGTGAAGAGTTTTTTTACTGGCTACATGCATAGCCTATAAATATTTTGCTCTTTACATTTGATTTAATTTTTTATTCTTATTCTCAAACGAGGGATTGAAAGCAAGCCAAGGTATGCTGGTGATACCCAGGTTACCTGAGACAGACGGTTAATGCACTCAAGGATGTTTTGGGTGTCATCAGTTTCACATGATCTTTGTTAGTCTCCCTCGGGAAGACAAAGACTTTGCCAGAAAGATCTGCACACATCAAGAAGGACAAAGATGTCATGATGTGAATTAGGAAGACAAGACATGTTTTCATGGGTGAGTGTCCATCCATTTTCTATTATTCATTCATTCATTCATTCATTCATTCATTCATTCATTCATCTTCCGAACCGCTTCATCCTCATTAGGGTCGCGGGGGGTGCTGGAGCCTATCCCAGCTGTCTTCGGGCAGTAGGCGGGGGACATTTTCTATTAGTGGTTCTCAAATGAGCGTCCCTGGACCCCTAGGCGTCTGCAAAAAATATCCAATAAATAATGTGGTATCAGTTAAAAGGTGCATATGGCTACGTATTGGTACTGGCGCACCAATAAAAAGGCAGGGGTAGGGTGGCAGGGTCTTTCCAATATTTCCACCCTATAAGGGGTCCCTGCACCCAAAAAGTCTTTAAGTGTGGGAGTCTGTCAGCATCTGCAGGTGGCTGCCAACCTCACTCCGGTGAAAGTGCAAGGAGACAAAAAAGCAGATCTTTTCCTCTTTGATTTTGATTTTGTATTGTCACTTTGCTATCTTTGCACTTTGCACTTTGGCATCGGCGTGCCAATACAAACAAGCATACTAACGCAACTAGCCCTTGCCTTTTCAATTTCTTATTATTGTGATTATTGGTACTGTAAAGTATTTTTTCAGAATAAAAGTCGTTTTGAAAAGAAAGACTGATAAAAAGGCAAACTGTGATTCATTAAAAATGTTACTTGGTGAATGTGTTACACCTGACTACTCTGCCAAGATTGACTTTTTATCATGACAAAATATACGTACCGGTATGTCTTAGTTCTTTTTAGAGCAGGAGTCAAGGAATTGACGTTCTCTCAAAGACGACAATCAACTTTTAAAGTAGTTTGTATGCTAGACAGGTTTAATTGGCATTTGGATAAATATTTCTGCCCAGAAATATTGGAAAGGTACACCAAAAAAGTTGAAGTGTGGGAGTCTATCAGCATCTGCAGGTGGCTGCCAACCTCACCCCGGTGAAAGTGCAAGGAGACAAAAAAAGCAGATTATTTCCTCTTTGGCTTTGTATTATCACTTTGCTCTGTGGCAATCCCCAATACTTTGCTCGGCCGTGCCAGTTGCATTAGGGAGATGATCACATCTCGTCTACTGAAGGGTTTAACATTTTCCTTTGACACCCCTCGTCTCAAAAAGGAAGTTTTGGTTGGTGCAAACTCATGATGGCCCATTGTACAAACCAACATGTGAACAACAGTGAACCCCACTTTTTCCATCTCTCTTGCTTAGCACACTTTCTTTAGGTGTGTGCTTGTGACGCACACTCTCACCTACCTTGGGTTTCCGCATAACAAGATGCAAGCATCACCATGAAAACCAAGACTTTCTCCATCTGAAATGCAACCAGTTTTGCATCACTGTACTACTCAAAGACAAAACATTTCGACACGTTGTCATCATCCAAAAGAATATTCTTGAGTTATTTTTTTTGGGAGGCAGCGAGTGCAGTTGACTTCTCTTACCTCGTCTCGACTGTGCAGCTTCGAGAAGAGAGGTGATCTCCCTTTTAACAGTATTTATAGGGAACCTTGTTGATTTCATAGATCAGGATTCTGTACTCCTGGACTCTTGAATCAACAGATTTAATTGTGCAATGTAACGGGCACACTGAGGCCAAGTTATAGAGTCCGGAAAATGGACAGATGTCCCAACATGACCTCCGCACTCTCAAACACTGAATTGGAAAATGTTCTATTTTGATTGACTTGGTGTTAAACTCCGATTCACCCCAAAAATCCAATTCATCAAGTTCTAGCAGGCCATTTTGCCCTCTGACAATAAAAACGGGAAAATGAAGACATGCCAAATCCAAGTTTCATTCATAAATGTCATGTCAGACTTCCACAAAGGGAGCTCATCTTCCACCTAAAGTCGACCAGTGATGTCATAGTCTAACGCGCTCCAGTTGAGCACATTGCCAGGGGTGAAGTTTAAGTTCCACATGTAGGGTCAGATCTCCTTTGGAGAGAGGACGTAGTCCCACATGTGAAGTTGCGACAACCTGCCAATGAAGGATTTGAGAGGCCGAGGATGATGCTCGGCTTGCCCGTGATGGGCTGCCCAGAGTGGATAAACCTCTTGATGGTGGGCTTGCCGTCCATCCACAACCGGGCAATGCCGTTTTCGGAGTCCCAGGTGACGCACAATGTGTGCCAGGAGTTGGGAAAAAAAGATGGCGACAGGAAGTCCGTGCCGCCCTGCCAAATGTGAACTCTCAGGTTGTCCGTTTGGAGCTTGAAGATGACTAAATCATTGATGAGCGTCGGTGTGGTCAGAGAGAAGAGGGCATAGTTCCTGGTTTTGTCCTGGTGAGATCTGTGACAAATCTGAGTAGACACACCAGAGGTAAGTCATCAAGCACAAATACCTACAGAAAATACTGGTAATTTATACACTGTGACAGCAGAGCTTCATTTTAGAGTCTGGAATTCTACCTGTATTCACTGTATACAGTATAATTATTTGGAGGGGAACGAAACCACAGTTTTTATCCCCCTGCCTCATGGGGGCGCTATTTTGCCACTTGCTGTTAACTGAATACTGTATGACACCACTGTCACTCAGGTATTGACCAATCATGGCTCAGCTTGCAAACATGACCGAACTCAAAACAGGTGTCGTGATCAGTGTTACCTGAGCAACCGTGGTTGGTCATTGTCATTAGGCGGCCAAAAAAAACAAAACCAAAAACAACCAAACACCAAGATATGAATAAAAATGAGGTGATTTTTATCTACTTTATTCAAATTCCACAAGGGCAATCTTAAATAAGAATGCCATGTGTCAAATAGGCGGGAGGAGGGCACATTAGAACATATTTAAAAGGCTTTTTTTTTTTAATTGAGCATGAATGGTTTACAACATATAAAGATGTTTTAATGGTTCACAATACATGTTGGATTTAATCATGCAATTTGATAAGTGCTCTGTTCTTTACAAAGTCAGCAAATGGCATCAGCAGTGATGGCATGGAAGACACAGAACTAAATACAAAGACAGTGATGAGATAACGAGGCACACCTGGACATGACGTGACTCCTCCTCCTGGCTCCTGCCTGCCTGTCTGTCACAACAGCGTAGCTGAGGAACCAACTGAGGAAGATGAAGGTGAGGTCGGCAGCAAGTCCGGACAACAACATCAGCTTCCGGCTCCGACCAGCTGTGTGACATTGTCCAGCACATGTTCAACCTGAGCCGGAAGCCGGGCAAAGTTCCACAGCTGTGGAAAACTGCGCCGTGTTGTTAGACCAGTCTAGCTTATTGTTGAGAACAACACCCAGGGTACGTGTAGAAGGTTGCCCTCTCGATGTCCGTACCCTGGATGTTCATTGGTGCAGGTGATGACTGTTTCCTGACGAAATCCACAACCAACTCCTTAGTTCTCCTTAGGTTGATCTGGTGTGTGTCTGAAGGCATCAGTCCACAAAGTCGTCCGTCAGTCCCCCCAGTCCATCAAAAGAGAAAATGTTCTATTTCAGTGTTTGACTGAAAGGAGGTCATGATGGGACATCTGTCAAAACAGGCATCGTGATCAGCCCATTTTCTGTATAACTTGGCCTCAGTGTGCCCGTTACATTGCACAATTCTGTCCAGGAGTACAGAATGCTTATCCGTGAAATCAACAAGTTTCCCTGTAAAATACTGTGAAAAGGGAGATCACCTCTCTGCTCGAAGCTGCACAGTCAAGACGAGGTCAGAGAAGTCAACTGCGCTCATTCACCAAGTCACATTTTTTAACAAATCATAGTTTGCCTTTTCATCAGTCGTTCTTATCAAAATGACTTTTATTCTGAAAAAATACTTTACAGTAATCATTATAATAAGAACTTTAACAGGGCAAGGGCTAGTGGCGTTAGTATGTTTGTTTTTATTGGCGCGCCGGTACCAATATGTAGCTATATGCACCTTTTAACTGATACCACATCATTTATTGTACATTTTTTGCAGACCCCCAGGGGTCCAGGGCACCTCATGTATTTTGTACTTCAAGTCTCCCCAAAAATATTTTTTCAATTCAGGTGATCAGGTTGTCGGTTACTGTATAAGGTTTGACAAAGTTTTTAAAGTCGCTTTTTTTCTTTTTTTAACATCAAAGATCTTGCGATTCAAACTGGGGTGTGTAGACTTTTCAGATCGGCTGTACCTTACACTTTTTACGTCAGACCTTTTAATTGACCAAAAGCTACAGCCGAGTGAAGTAATTGGTTTTTTGGCACAGTGGTCCATGTATGCACTTTTTTAAACCGCACAAAAATTCATTTCATATTTTGCAGCCCCCCAGAAAAACAAATGAATCAAAAATATTGTCCAAAATAAACAACACAATTATGTCGGTGTAAAATCTTGTACCAAAGGCCACAAGATGAGTGCCTTTATTTTTCCGGATCCGCATCTACCCTGCTTAATTTATAGCAATGTTTTCATCTCAAGCCTCTTTCCCACTGAAGCCAGTCTTGTCTTTTGTTGATAATTTGATGGCTTCAGAGTTAGTGGTAGCGCAGGGGTGCCCACTACGTCGATCGGCGATCGACCAGCAGATCAAGGATTGTTCCCAAGTCAATCCGAGGGGTGGAGAGAAGGGGAGAAAAAAAAACATATGCGTCTCTGTGCATGTTAGAAATCTATTTTTGTGTTTTTTAAAGCCATTGAAAGCCATCCATAACCTTCCCCCCCCCCCCCTCTATCTGTCGGATTCAAATTTCCGTTCACTCTCGTTCCCTCAGGTCCTTGTCCTCCCTCCACCTCTGTTGTACCCTCTGCCCGTCTCAGCACGATGGGGTGCAGAGCTTTCAGCCGCTCTGCTCCCAAACTCTGGAACTCACTTCCGCCCAACATTCGTAATATTGATTCTCTTCCCACATTCAAATCCCACCTTTTCAAAATCGCATAATCAATTTAAATTAATCTCTTCTTTAATTATTTAGCATTTTATCTGTGGTTTTGTTCTCTTGTTCTTGATTGAAAATTGTCCTTGACTGTTGTGAAAGGCCCTTGTAAATAAAATTATTATTTCACGTGTCTCTGCATAACCGCAAATCGTTTTGATGTTCTCGTCGGCTTTTATTGCAATGAGGCTTTTTTTGCAGTCTTGCAGCAGAACCAATTGCCCACGAGGGGGAGATAAAAGAAGAAAAATTGTTGAGAGTTACTCTGAAATATATCTTTTATTTTTGAACATTTTTCATTGGGAGGACGCGCCCTCTACCAAAGTTGTTCTGCAGTATTTCAACTTTTGTTGAAACAGGCACCTTTAATTCTTGTTGCACAGCTAGATTCTTTTACATGGCCTCTTGCTCCACCAAAATGTTGCCAACTACTTCATAGTCAAGGGCTTTCCAGTTGAACACGTTCCCCGGGGTGAAGCATGTGTCCTCCTCATAGCGTTGGATCTCCTTTGGAGAGAGGACGTAGTCCCACATATGAACTCGCGACATCATGCCGACAAAGGACTGACTGGCATCGAAGCCTCCCCCGTAAGAGTCTTGGTCTTGGCCCAGGACTGTGCTGGGCTTGCCGCTGATGGGTTGCCCTGAATGGATAAACCTCTTGATGGTGGGTTTGCCGTCCACCCACAACTGAGAAGTGCCATCTTCAGAGTTCCAGGTGGTGCACATGTTGTGCCAGGCGTTGGGAAGAACAGACAGAGCCATGAAGTCTGCGCCAGCATCTCGAACATGCACCTTCACAACGCCTTCTTGGGTATTCTTGAAGATCAAAAGGTCGTTGCTGATCGCCGGTGTGGCCAGAGAGAAGAGGGCGTAGTTCCTGGTGAGAGCTGTCTTGAATCTAAGGAAACACGCCACTGTTCAGTTGTGGTGGAAAGTATTTTTACCCTTTGTTTTTTCACAAGGGTTAAAGCCATTTCTTGCCAATCCCAATTCAAATTTACTGTCAAACTAAATGGTCAGAAAAACAAACATAGTACAACAATACACACATGCATGTATTCTTTATCCTCTATCACTCCAACTGAGGAGGTTTTTACTGGCTACATGCATAGCCAATAAATATTTAGCTCTTTACATTTGATTTAATTTTATTCTTATTCTCAAACGAGTGAATGAAAGCAAGCCAAGGGCCGCTGGTGATACCCTGGTTACCTGAGACAGACGGTCAAAGCACTCAAGGATGTTTTGGGTGTCATCAGTTTCACATAATCTGTGGCAGTCTCACTCTGGAATACAAAGGCTTTGCCAGAAAGATCTGCACACATCAAGAAGGACAAAGATGTTATGATGTGAATTAGGAAGACAAGACATGTTTTCATGGGTGAGTGTCCATCCATTTTCTATTAGTGGTTCTCAAATGAGGGTCCCTGGACCCCTAGGCGTCTGCAAAAAATATCCAATAAATAATGTGGTATCAGTTAAAAGGTGCATATGGCTACATATTGGTACCGGCACACCAATAAAAACAAGCATACTAACACAACTAGCCCTTGCCCTGTTTAAGTTCTTATTGTAGTGATTCCTGTAAAGTATTTTTTTTTTCAGAATAAAAGTCATTTTGACAAGAAAGACTGATAAAAAGGCAAACTATGATTTGTTTAAAATGTGACTTGGTGAATGTGTTCCACCTGACTACTCTGCCAAGATTGACTTTTAATTGTGACAAAATATACGTATGTCTTAGTGCTTTACGACACTGAATTTTTTTCTTAAAAACACTTTTCGTCGAAAAAAAAAATGAACATGATGACTTTATCAAAGCCGACAAGCAACTTCCCTTGGCATTTTGGAATTTGTATGCTACATAGGTTTGATTGGCAGTTGGACAAAGGGAGGTGGGGGTGCGGGGTCTTTCCAATATTTCTAGCCTGTCTGGCAGGGGTGTCAAACTCATTTTTTTGTTGCGGGCCACTTTGGAGTTACGACCTCCCTCGGCGGGCCGGTGCAAAACCAAACATTATTTATGACCAATGACACTTTCCCATTTTTGTTCAGACTTCAGCAAGAATCGTGATAATTGACACACATAATTTGCTCCCACGGCCCACATAAAATGACGCGGTGGGTCGCATCTGGCCCCCGGACCTTGACTTTGTCACCTGTGCTGTAAAGGGTCCCTGCACCCAAAAAGTCTTTAAGTGTGGGAGTCTATCAGCATCTGCAGGTGGCTGCCAAACTAACCACGGTGAAAGTGCAAGGAGACAAAAAAGCAGATCTTTTCCTCTTTGACTTTGATTTTGTATTGTCACTTTGCTACGCGAGAATTTAAGATACTTTGCTTGTCTGTGTCAGTTTCATTCGGGAGATTATAAAATCTTGTTGTCTGTTTAAGAGGGAGGAATTTCATCTGTGCTGTATGCACATTTGACAATAATGTTGTACTTGACACTTGACTTGATAACATCTTGTCTACTCAAGTGTTTAACATTTTCCTTTGACACCACTCATCTCAAAAAAGAAGTTTTGTTTGGTGCAAAGTCACCACTGCCCATTGTGACAAAGCAATCTGTGAACAGTGAACCACACTTTTTTGGGTGTGTGCTTGTGACGCACACTGTTACCTACCTTTGGTTTCTGCATAACAAGATGCAAGCATCACCATGAAAACCAAGAGTTTCTCCATCTGAAATGCAATCAGTTTTGCATCACTGTACTACTCAAAGACAAAACGTTTCTACACATTGTCATCATACAAAAGCAATATCCTGAGTTTTCTTTTTTCCAGCAGCCAGCGCAGTTGACTTCTCTTACCTTGTCTCGACTGTGCAGCTTCGAGTAGAGAGGTGAGCTCCCTTTTTACACTATTTATAGGGAACCTTGTTGATTTAACGGATAAGCATTCTGTACTCCTGGACTTGAGTCAAACGTTTTTAATTGTGCAATGTAACGGGCACACTGAGGCCAAGTTATGCAAAAAAATGGACAGATTTCCCATCATGACCTCTGTACTCTTCGACAAACACTGAAACGGAAAATTTTCTCGGGTTGACCAGGAGGGCTGCAAAGACGAGACTTGATGAATTTCTGCAATTGCCTCATTGACAGAGTTTATGCGCTTCTGTACAGTCAATCAGTTGGCAGTCCTGCAGTGAAATCTTAAATACACCACGAGTGGAAAAAATATACAAGCATTGGTAACTGGTTCTTCCATTTCTATATTTGAAATTGAGTGAAGTTTTCTCCCAAAAGACAATTAACTGTTGCACCCAATCAAAAAAAAAAAGTTACCTGCAAGCCATATGAACGTATTACAACTTCAGACAGAAGGACACAAGTTCTCGTATTATTCCTGTTCATCTCAGAAAATATTTTGTGTAATAGTTTTTCATGTTCAAGTCAACATGGGGACCACCACCAATGCTGGCACCTTCCCCTTACGTGATGTGGGCCAGCGATTAACCCCAAAAATCAAATTCAACTGTTCCAGCAGGCCATCTTGCCCTGTGACAAACACGCCCCCCCCCTCAAAAGCCAAGACATGATCTTCAAATCCAAGTTTAATAATACATCAATGTAATTTCAGACAGGGCGGCCCGGTAGTCCAGTGGTTAGCACGTCGACTTCACAGTGCAGAGGTACCGGGTTCGATTCCAGCTCCGGCCTCCCTGTGTGGAGTTTGCATGTTCTCCCCGGGCTTGCGTGGGTTTTCTCCGGGTGCTCCGGTTTCC
>CAAKHF010022325.1:0-32302 GCA_901007745.1 Hippocampus kuda | reverse complement strand
TTTTTTTTTTTTTTAAAGCAGCGAAGCAATTATTACAGTTACAATTTGTAGATTCTGTTTTGGAAAATGGATGTGGAAATGTTTGTTTTATGGCCGCACATTAAAATACAGTATAAATTCAAGGTTGGGCGTGGGGATGAATTTATTTCATTTCTTGTTTACGACAGTCGTTTTTTGCAGATGACACGTGCACGTGAATGTGCATATGTGCATAAATTGACTTTGTCTGCATGATCAAGCACATCCAAATCTTTTACTCCCGCTAAACTTTTTCGAAGCTTGCGAATGTGTGCGCATGCCCATTTCCGAACCTCTCTGCTGACCGCTCGAGTGAGACGCATAAGGCCGATGTCCCGACGGGACTCAAATGCCAACAGATGGCTTTGATATGCGGCAAATACACAAGACAGTTTTTACGAGAGAACGAGCGGTTGGGGCAAATGAAAAATGACACGGGTGCAACAGCTCGTATTCCGCATCACATCAAGTCAAAAGTAGATTCCATAAAGGATGTTGTAATATTTTGCAGCATCTTTTTTTGTATGGATGGTAAAGCCATCATCCATCCATCCATTTTCCGATCTGCTTTACGAGGGTCTTGGAGCGGTGCTGGAGCCTATCCCAGCTGTCCTCGGGCAGTAGGCAGGGGACACTCTGAACCAGTTGCCAGCCAATCGCAGGGCACACACAGACGAACAACCATCCGCGCTCACACTCACACCTAGGGACAATCTGGAGTGTTCAATCATCCTGCCATGCATATTTTTGGAATGTGGGAGGAAACCGGAGTACCCGGAGAAAACCCACACAGGCATGGGGAAAAAATGCAAACTCCACACAGGAAACCCACTGGATCGAACACCTCTGCTCTGTGAGGTCGACGCGCTCACCACTGGACGACTGGGCCGCCATGGACGGTAAAAAGAAATAAAATGTATTTTTAACAAGATAAATAGGCTAAACTTGAACCAGCAATTATTCATTTGCTGAAAGACCACTGTGCCACTTGAGCCAAAATGAAATTTTGAGTGAAAATCTGGCCCCAAGTGTAATTACCACCAACTAAATGTGAACACAGATGAGAGTTCAGGAAGAGAGGAGGTGTCACGGTAAATGCGTTGGAGGGTTCATCATCGGACTCTATTTCCATCGACTCACAGCTGAAGATGCCGAGTAGCGAGTTAGTCTGTGGTGCCTCCATTGATCTTCACATTGAACGCATGCAGATTAATTCACGATACGTTCAGCACACTGTGCCGCGCAATAAGTAGACGCCGACACTCCAAATTTTCTTCAGCATTGTTTATTTGCAACTGATGAACGACAACTGAGGGAAAATAGCCTTGCCGAGGATTACATTTCGATACCGAAGGCCTGTTTGAATGTCGGATTCAAAGGACGTGTGACACAAATGAAAAACTTGTACAATCATTTGTCAGCGCACACTGTACAGATCATCAATCATTAGGTACAAGACAGATATCAATCAATATCATGTTCAATACGAGAAGAATACACCTCACCCACATGCAAACTAGGCCGCATAAAGAGACAAAAATACAACTTCCAAAGCCTGAAAAAAACAACAACATAGAAAAGCGCTTTTTTTTAAAGTTTAAATTGGTCTAATTTTATACAATAATGCAAAGCCATAAAGTCACTATCCAAAAGGTGTAATGTCTTTTTATTCGTAGCTGTCATTTTGACATGGCAAAACAATGAAAGGCGGAGCCCCAACACGATCAAAGGTTTTGCGTGCAATTTTCTTTTCAAATGAAACTGCACAAACCCAATGGACAGCAAGTGATGCACAAATCAGGTGTACACCTGAAACAACATTCGCGATTGCTATCGTCCAAGCTCGAAACAGAGCCAATGATTTCAAAAAGCTGAATAATTCAGGAGGCAGATGCGCCGGAGTTGGGTTAAGATCTGCCGCTGCTCATCAACTGTTTGGAGAAACATTGTTGTTGAAAGTGTGTCATTTTAAATATATTCTGAAAATGATGCAAAAAAATGTTTGAAGTCGGTCGGAGCACAAGAAGTTTGTGCGGTGAGCAAACTTAATTCAGTTAAAATGGATGCCTTGTTAAAGTTGTTATAAAACAAATGGGGAATTCTCATCGCATTTTGTTAGTGCGAGCATTCCTGTTGTTTTTCTCATTATTGCGCTCCTGTTTGTCCTGAGGCGAAGGGAACCTGTCATTAATTGGCCGAGAAAATGGAAATGTCTTCTTTTATTTCGCCTTTTTTTTTATTTTTTTTATATAAGCACTGCAATCGACAAAGTTCTGTGCATGATGTCTTATTGTTTTTAATTAGGAGTGAGCATTTCAAGGTTGCGGCAGCTTCAAAGCATGCCGTCTTCCCACACTTTATCTCAATGCCTTCAATCCACTTCGTCAACATACATTTGCATGAAACATTCCAGCGGTAGATTAAGGGTGGTTTTGTTTTGAAGGTGTGCTGAAAGCTGGCTAATACCCCTTTCCCACTGCCGCAAAACCACGGGTAAACACGCATTTTTGGGCAGTGGGAAAGACTCACTGGCCAGTGTCGATCCGTGTCCACCAGCACGCCATCGGAGGCGGGTTGTGATCGCCTCCGCTTACCGTTTGAAAGCCTAACACGGGACTTCCCGGTAATTACGTGATGACATAGGGCGGTACGTGATGCGTCATAGCATCGTGCGCCATCGGCCTAGTACATAGCATGCCCCCACAACAAAGCTAGGAGATCACCCCTTAAGCTGTTGTCTCAGTAGTAGCAAAGAGTTGATCCTCCGCTGCTTTTCGACCATTTTGAGGACAGTAAAAAGCGTGATAAAAGAAAGAACACTCGCTTGTTGTTTGCTGCTTTGTTGCTTTGTTTACATACCTGTCAACCTCGGCTAATAGCTGCCCTTATAAATGATTACGATTCCCCTTACAAAGCAACAAAAACCTATACAACGGCTTACCGCGCATGCGCACATCATGCTTTATCAATCCGACCGTACACAGCGATGAAAAAAAAAATACTATTGAGGATTACTTTTGCTGGTTTGCCGTGACAATAGTAGCTATCGACGACGGCATTGTCGTTGGCTACCAGCAGGTGAGATGATCTGGATTTGAGCCAAAATGGTCTTTGTGAGATCGATTCACAATTATTTTGTTTGTTTTTTTTCCCCTTGTATAAAAGTTGTAATATGCCATACATGATTTGAAAAGATAAAAAAAAAAAAGTATAAAATACGGGAAAACGTACAAATTGACAGGTATGTGTTTACCACCAAGAAATCTGTCACACTATCATCTACGCAATCACAGCGTGGTGACGTGACCAGACGCAAAGTGGTGGGGGGGGGGGGGGTACAGAATTGCCTTCTGTTGGTCAATGGGAAAGGGACTCTTTGCCAATTGGTTGCGTGTCGCCACGGATCACCACTACCCACTAATTTAAGTGGGAAAGGGGTACGCGACTAAAATCTTCAATTAAAAAAATAATAAAATAAAAAAGAAAGGCCCTTCGGAAATGTTACTGGGAGATATCCTTCCAGTCACTCCTCACAAAATAGGGCACTCTTTTGTTTTTATTGACTGGCGAGTCGGGATGGGAATCGAAAAGTGGTTCTTTGTAATGTGATCCCTCGAAAGGAATGTTTGTTTGTTTGCCTGCCTAAAGTTTCTGCTAACTGGGAGTAACGACACCTTAGTACCAACTAAATATGTCTACCATAAAATATAACCATGCATCTATCATTTTATTATTTATTTGATTTCATTTCATTCCTTCGCCCAATGAAAATCAATATAAATCATCAATTGCTAATTCATTCCCATCCCCGATGGCGAGTGAGTTTGATAGTTGCATCGTTCACTGAGAGAACATTTTGGTAGTCAGTCTGACACATTTAGTGTCGTTGTGTTGAACGCTCTTCAAATTAGGATAAAGTACTTGTATTTTTTTTTTTCCCGCACGTCGATTACCAGAGGTCATGTTCAAGTGGTCAGCAGGTGAAGTATTTTAGTAAACTTTTGCTCTTCTAGCCAGCAAAGGGAACAGGGTCGACTATAATTAATGGAGGAGCAAATAGAGATGACAGCGGTGTCAGCAGGAGCACAAAAAGGGGCCTGAGGCCTCGAACAGCCAGCTGTCTGGTCTCATAGAGTTCTTCCATGAGCCAGCTCCCGTTGTCGCCTTGAAACACTTCACGCCCCACCTATAGATTCTGTACTGATCTCACAGATGTGGGCTGACACCTCCTCACCCAACCTCAACAAGTCTTCCTCAGGGAGTGAGGATAATGTGCTCACGGTTTCTCACATGTGCACACGCCTTTTTGAGCAACAAACCCATCAACAACAACAAAAATGAGAGCACAAAATGTACTCACTTAAGGAAAGTCGCATGCTTTTTAGGCCCAACTGATCTAGAAACATAAATGAACAGACGCTTATTAAAATGCACCGGAGCGCAGAGATTCTGGATGCTGTGATCTAACTTGGCATAATTAAGTACAGTACTTTACATTTAATCAACCAAGGCATTATTCATAAATCTCCCGACGTGCATGTATATTGTGTTAATGTCAAAATATTTGCCAACACAGTCACCGCACTGGCTGACAGTGAACTCGTTTTGCTTGTCCAGGCACTGCCGGACATTAGGGAAGGTTTACTTTCAATTTGTGGTGCTATCAGTGGTCACAGACCAAAATGTCTCCGGGCACGAAGAAAAAAAATGCAACATGAGATATATTGTGTGGGGTCATTAAAAATGTTTTTTTTTTTGTAGATAGCAACCATCCGCATCATCCAAACCACGTCCGATTAGAAGGGGATGCAAAGCTACCAAACAAACACAGCAACATGAGCGGAATACAAATGATTATTTGATGTGAGAGGAGCACTTTTGGGGTGAGGACAAAAGCGCCCGTGGTTGCCAATTCAAATTGCGGCCAATTTTGTTGTTCAAGTAAGCTCATTTACACAAGCGCAAGCCTGTAATGAGGCCCATCATCGCTCCTCCTGACATTTACAGACAATGAGGCACGACACCGCAGAGATACTACAGGCACTTTTACAAACGCAGTAAACATTCACACTCTTTCCGTTTTTATATCCCACTTTCAAAATACTTTGACTGAAATTTTCTACAAGCTTCGTTTTCATGTAACAACTTGCTTCTTTGATTGACTGTCTTTTCATCACTTTTTTTTTCAAATTATGGAATGATACCTTCTGGATAAATTAAGTGTTGTCATTGATAATTAGCTCAGAAAATATTGACATTGTCAGCACTTTGGCGCTTTTGTAATGGAAGATCTTATCGTCGTTGCTTTATTTGAGTGCCCTCTTTGAATATCAATGCCCTATTTTAAATATCAATTAAAAAATAAAATTAAAAAAAGCAAAACAGGTCGAGGTGTAAAGCAAGGACCAGGCGCACATGGAAAAAAAAAAAGAATGAAAGTGACAATAGCAGTTCATCAACTCGGCAGCTTATCTGAGGGTAGCGGTCAGGGAAAATGCCCTGCCTGCACTCCAGCGACATTCCTCTGTCAAGGTCAAGTTATATTGGAAAAAAGAAAAACAAGAAAATTAACGGCAAGACAAATGAAAGAGCACTCCCAGGGGCAAAGACACGCAAGTCATTTCGTTCCTCAGCCACAGTTAGTAAACACTGCAAGATAGGTTATTGAACCATAGGCTATAAAGAAAAGTGGTTGAGGAAATCTTTAAAGTAATCTACAAACAATTCATGAACAGATTGAACTCTACGACCAATCAGGATTAATGTTACTTTACATCATCTCTAATAACTACTATTTTTAGGGAGGTATGTCTGAAGAATTTGAAAATTAGACCCAATTAGATGCAACTTCAACGCTAGCTCAATCTACAAGCATAGCCTGTACTACCGGAGACAAATTCTTTATGTTCTACATACTTGGTCAATGAAGATGATTCTGATTCAAACATTTGGACACTAGAACTACCCGGGTAAAAAATATGTGTACGGTTATTGCTCTAAGTTTGAAAAATATAACATTTGTTCCACAGGCTGCGCCGAAAGCTAGAGGTGCCAATTCCCCGTTTAGCTTAATAGCTGGTGTGAACATTTGTATAGTATCTGTTTCATTTGCAGACCACGTGGGTGGTGAAAAAAAAAAGGAAAACCACTGAAATAGTCAACGGAAAAGGCAAATGAGATATTTTGGGAAATGCAGAACTTGTTTGTCTGAAAGCTTTCAGTTGATTAGCAACACCTGCACTGCATATACACAGGAGACTAGTCAACCACAGAATTCTTGTGTGCCATGACGATGCGAAAGTATTAAGTTCAAGTACACTTTAGCTTGGCATGCATTAAAAAAATGTCGAGGTGAAACATGACATGGCGCCGAGCATCTTTCGTGCATATGCTGGAAAATAAGAATAATCCATCCATCCATCCATCCATTTTCGAACCCACAACCTCTGCACTGTGAGGTCAACGCTCTAACCACTCGACCACAGGGTCACCGATAATAACGATAACAATAATAATAATAACTGCCCCCCTTCAGGACAAACAAAATGGCAGGCTTTGCACCACACAGTGAAAGCACACGCCACAAAAGAAAACCCCCCGCAGATTTCTCAGAAATGAGCAAAATCATGAAAAGAATGTCAGACTTGCGCTTAGTTTGGTGAAATAACAGCATGGTGTTCTGGCCAAGCATTGTTGGACTTGCTCAAGGTGGGGAAGGGTGTGTTTTGACCTCTCTTTTCTATGTCCAGATGTTTCTTGTTGCCTGGACTGAGTGCAGGGAATGAGTGAGGAGAAGATTATGAAACTCTTTCGAGGCAGGAAGTGGGAGACTGTGGGACTGTCCTGAGTAGCACAAAAAAAAATGGATTTGTGGGCACATGACCATAAATCAACCCAGCCGCTAAAGATTATATTTACACTTGTCGGTGTTTCCTCTTCTTTTTATCTAAAAAGGCACGAGTTTAACTTTCAGTGCAATTCAGTGTCACATGAGCAAATATAACCTGATTTGCTTAAGCTGTGTCATGAATTTGTGAATAAGCAGACTGTGTGAAAGCACTTTGTGTCTCTTCAAGGTAGAAAAGTGCCGTATGAGTGAAACTCATTGACTTTGTAATAACTCAAAACTCTGTTCTAAGAGACAGCATGACTCTATTAGTTGTCCGACACATGGCCCATGTGAATAAATAATGCTGCAAGCCCAGCTCATCAACATTTCCAACCAAAATGACTGTCATAACCACCACGGCAGCGAATATGCTACTCTTCTGACAAGTATCATTCTCACCAAAGGGGTGACAAAGAAAGACGGAGAAGCAATGCTAGTTGGTAAACTAATCTAAGATCAACATGTCATCATTTGATACGTGAATTAAGTTCTTGGATAATTGAGGATACTTTTCACAGAAGTCTGGCTGGAAATGCATGGAAGCGCAGCATATCTGTACTTAAAAAGCAAAATAGCAGAAAAATTAGCGTCTGGACTCTTCGAAGAACTGGAAACTGGAACAGTTTTCATATGACATACATCAGCTATGACGAGTTACATATTAGGTGAAAAAGATGACTGAAGTATAAAATATTCATATCAGTGCTGTTTTTTGTTTTTTTGCAATAGACTTTTGATTTTGCCTTTTGTGGTCTGCAGAATAAATACTCTCAAAATTACATTCTCGTTGAGTTTTTTTTTCCAATCAATCTAGCTTTGCAAAGACCATACAACAACCTATTCAGAAATACCAGGTTTAAACTGATATTTATATTTGTGATTGAACTTCCCCACTGAAAATGTTTCTAGATAAAAAAATACAGTTTACTGCTGTGCACAATGTGAATTTCAGAAATAAAAAAATGTTGATTATATTAAAAAGGAAACCAATTGCTTTTTTGTTACATTGTTTAATTAAAACCCTTGCTTCAGCTTCCTGGGATAACCTCAAAAGGTGAAAAACGTGCTCCTCAAATTAAGTCCATCCATCCTTGCTTTACTTAATGGTGCATGTGTTGTCTGTTGTCTGATAATCAGCCAAGGTGCAAAGGTACATATTAGGCTGTTATATTTCATTTCAGTATAATCATCTTTGGACGTTTGTCTTGCTTGGATTCTAAAGTACAAGAATGTAATCAGATAATTTGATGGATGAGATGAGTTTCCAAAACCATAAAATAAATATGTTAATGATTTCCAAAGGTCAAACAGATCAGAGTATGAAGAAATGGGAACAAATTACACGAAAACTAACAACAAAAGATGTTGCTGAAAGAGCACTCAAACATGAATACATGAATAAATACAGAAAGAAAAGTCTTGTTATTCAAACGAAGGCAAACAGACTTTCCACTCAATGACTGGTTTGTGTGCAGGTGAGCATCGTCTCACCATCCCAGTAAATCCCGCTTGTTCCCATGGTTTTGTGTAGTTAAACATTTGTCTGCTAATGGGCTAATGGAGCTAAGTAGTTGTGGAGAACCAGACAAAGGGCGTCGCCATTGTGTGAGACATGCTCAATTTCACAGCTAAAAGCCATTCAAAGCTTCCTCCCAATCAGATTCACAACCCCTTCTTCCGTCTTCTCTTTCCCCCGAGGAGCTTTGACCATTAAATCCAAATAGTTTAACCGTCGTCTCTTTACACACCGTTACTTTTACAATGCTAACACTAAAAAGGCCAAATGGCATTTGTTTTCTTGGCTTCTGAGAAAAGAAGTCGAGCCAATGCCCTTGGTTGATTCGAGCGGGCGTTGAGAATAAATCCCTTTTCGGGAAGATCATCAATCAAAACCACAACTTGGGTGGGTGTGGTTGAAAAACAAACAAACAAACAAACAAAAAAGAAAACATACTTGCATCTACATCGTAAAAATAAAATCCACTCAACTGCCCTTTTGTAACCAGCTACATCGTGTGTCCAAAGAGCAATGTGCTGACACAAATGCCTTTTTGACAGGAACGCTGAGTAATATGGATGCCCAATAAAACGATTTTTCCAAACGCATCCGCCTGTACTGCCGCAAAGTGAGACAGTGAAACAGCCAGGAACGAGCTGCATGATGAAAGACAGGCCCTCATACAGTGCTGTGGCCGCAGACTAAACACAAGTATACAAATGCAATTCCGCGTTTGCAACACTCAACGTACGACAAAATCGACACACTCAGCACTTTCTGTCTCTGTGTTCCGCTTCCACACTGCATGTTCTCTCGTTCGAATTTCCCTCGTTTTACCGGCCCAAGACAAAGTCAATTCAACTTCCAAGTTCCAAATTTGATCAGAAGTTGTCTCAAGGCAGAATCTAAAACCACAAGAAAAATACCGTATTGGCCTGAATATAAGACGGTGTTTTTGCATTGATAAGACTGAAAAAGTGGGAGTCGTCTTATATTCGGGGTCTAGACATTATACCCATTCACGACGCTAGATGGCGTCAGATATCATTGAAGCGAATGCTGAACTTGACTCCCCAGGCCAAAGTGTACCCCAGTCACGAAGAAGAAAAATAAAAATAATAAAATAGGTGGGGCGGCCCGGTAGTCCAGTGGTTAGCACGTCGACTTCACAGTGCAGAGGTACCGGGTTCAATTCCAGCTCCGGCCTCCCTGTGTGGAGTTTGCATGTTCTCCCCGGGCCTGCGTGGGTTTTCTCCGGGTGCTCCGGTTTCCTCCCACATTCCAAAAACATGCATGGCAGGCGGATTGAACACTCTAAATTGTCCCTAGGTGTGAGTGTGAGCGTGCATGGTTGTTTGTCTCTGTGTGCCCTGCGATTGGCTGGCAACCAATTCAGGGTGTCCCCCGCCTACTGCCCGAAGACAGCTGGGATTGGCTCCAGCACCCCCCGCGACCCTAGTGAGGATAAAGCGGTTCGGAAGATGAATGAATGAATGAATAAAATAGGTAAGAAAGAAAAGAGAAGATAATAATAGAAGGGATAACAGAAAATGGAGAAATGTAGCGACAATCTGGAGAAAAGTGGGTCGAAGATCGGCCAGGTTCACCGGCAGCTGAGGAGAAGTTATGATGTAATTTACATTTCAAAAACTAGAAGCCATTGATTTACGAATGTGATTCCACTTTAGTTGACATATTTAAATGTTCAGATATTAAGATTTGAATGAGGCAAAATGAATTTGGTGTTCAAAAAGTCTTTTTTCAAACTTGAGTCTTGAAAAAGAGGGGGTCGTCTTATAATCAGGGCCGTCTTATATTCGGGCCAATACGGTAATAGCTACACTCAAGGTATGAAGCAGCCCTTCATGACCAACAATTTCACTGTCTAGGAACATATCCACGCTGGATTTTCTTTGCACCCAAAACAAACCCAAGAAACAAGAAAGCGGGGAAAAAAAAGCCAACCTTGAACGAAACAAGCAATTTCTCCAAGGCAACAAGTTACAGAAGCTGAAGAGAGAGTGCGGGTACATAAGACAGGGGGCACCAGGAAATGACCTCTGCCGCCCTCTGTATCCGCACGTTACACTGTTCCACTTTGTCCGTTTGATTAGCAAGAAACTGAGCGATCAATAACTACTGCTCTTTCATGAGACCGAGCCTGACATTGTAACCCTACCCCGTGCGCTTTTCCTATTCCACAGCCAATTATGTGATATGATCAATACGCGTCAGCAAAGGGATATCCGCACTTCTTGATGTGATTCTGCCGCTAGGGCCTGAAAAAAAAAAAAAAAACGAGCTCCCAGTGCAAACAAACATACAAACAACCCTCCAAAGTTACCTCCCGTGCGTCATCGGGGTGCATATTATCTGTTTCCTTTGGCAAAAAGAAAACATGAAGCTGTTTGTCTTTCCTGCACGGAAGAAGCTGCTGTTTTCAGAGTCTGTGTGTGCATGCGTGCGTGTACAGCTGGGGTTGGAGGTGTCCGCAGGGGGATGGGAACTGCTTTGCCTCTCCCTGGAGCAAAGTCCAGATCTTAATCTGTTCCGTGACCGCATGAACCAGCTACAGTCAGTCTAGCATCACCGCAACAGCTCAAATTAGACTCCTGGCTAAAATCCTTGTTGTGACAAAATGCAGCAGGGCCATGGTCAATACACAGAGTGAAGAAAGACAGATGTCGCTCAAGGACCGAAAAAAGAAAAACTGATGACCGCATTTAGAGTAAAAATTTATAGAGAAGAAATCAAACTCTTCTGTCATCGGGCCCAAGAGAAACTGCAGGGAAGATATTCAGCCATCTGGCTCGTCACAACAATGATGCGACTTCTTCTTTCTCATTTCTCTGTGACGTGACGGCGCCCAGCAGAGCAAGGCTGGCTAAGGAGTGATAGAGGCCACTGGAGACCTGCATGCCTGGGCTAACCAACCCCAAACAACCACCATGCAGATGGAGCCTCTTCAGATATCAGATGGTGTCCATAAGGCACCGTGACTCCTTCATCGAGTGTTAAAAAAAAAAAATGCTGTGAAGTTTCTACCAAGAGGCATTCCTTTGCAGAGGCGAAACACGAGAACTAGCATACATGTGAGTGGGATTGTGTCATTGTCGTCGCAAGGTGTTTCTGAGGGGACCGAGAGGGACACTGAATCGATCTACTCTTCATATTTGCTTTGCTTAAATTGAAGCAAGGCCAGGGGTCCCCAACCTTTTTTGCCTCATGGACCGGTTTAATGTCAGACAATATTTTCAGGGACCGGCCTTTAAAGGCCTTTAACTACAACAAAATAATATGATATGACCGGCATGAAAACTGTGGTATTTTCGAAACATAATAATAAACACGAATCACGACATGAGGAACGTCCTATCAGGCCGCAACACTTTCTGGTCGCTATGGTAATGTTTACACGTGCCTTCAAAATAAGATAGACTGCAAATACAAAGTGCCTGAAAAATATGACTCAGCATCTCCGCATATTATGCAGACTGGGCTTGGTGTGTGGGAATCTCCCGTTGTGATCAATCCATACTTTAAATCGATTAAATGTAGCCTTCGTTTTCTTGAAAGTCGTAGGCTCCTCCTCTGTCTCCTGGCTGGGCCTTTCCCCATTCCTAAAGAAACTTTCCAAAGACCTTTGTTTTTTACTCATTTTGCTACCTCCTGGGTTTCATTTTAGTGGTAACACGTGACTGAGAAGCGCGCCTTTCCCTGCGTCAAGAGTGGCATACCATAGACGGCTGTAACAGAGGATCCAGTCATTTTTCAAAATAAAACATATTTCAGATTCGGAAATGAATAAAACGGAATATAACTTATGTATTCTTTCTGTGTGGCCCGGTACCAAATGACCCACGGACCGGTACCGATCCGCAGCCCAGGGGTTGGGGACCTCTGAGCGAGGTCACAAACCGCCTTCGGTAACCACCGAGGAGGCGAGCAAGAGTGAAGTTGATCCAGACTGACTGATGCATCTTTTTTAAAAAAATAATGGTAGAATTGTCGTGTAAGCCCTTGTTTGAGTGTCTGTTATGGTGACCAAGTCGCAAAGGGCGGTGGAAAAGCAGCATTTTGATCCGTTTTTACCAGAACAGATTTTACACGAGCTTCATAGTAAGTTGGCGGTAAAAAGGCGTAGCAGTAAAACTGGGATTTGTTCGCCTGTCCCTTTCAGGACATTTTGTGCCCAAACTGTTCAATCACGCAGCCGTTAAAGCTCTGCACTCTGGCGTAATCGGATGTCTGGCGATGTCAGCGTCACAGTATAACACTTGCTTTCAACAAAAGGCCTTTGCAGGATCTTGGCTGTTAAAATTCATATGGCACACTGGCGCCAGTCCACCTCTGAAATGCCTCCGTTGCCACACTTGTGAGGACTGGAAATTCACATCAACTTCAACCTTACACATAGGACACCTGGTAAAAAAAAAAAAAAAGAAAAAAAAAGTAGAAAAACCTGGCTCAGGGACTCGAGTTAACTGCAAGTTCAGCTCTTTTATGCAAAGAACAGAAAAGGTCTGAAAACAGATCAAGTGTCAATTTATATGATGCACACAAGCAAGCACAAGCACACCCCCGTCAAAGTGTTGTCACCTCTTGGGCAGAGCACAGTACCTCACTGAAAATAAGAAAAAAAAAGGTCATAAGTAGCTCTTGAGTTCCGAGTTTGTCACAACGGGCTTGATTGAGAGCATCTTTAGTTCTATTTCGAGGTCAAGTGGAAGTCAAGATTGTTCTTCAACTTGACAAAGGTGAAACTCACTGCTGCTTCAAAAAGTCACCTTGAAAATTTCCAACGGCGAAACAACCAAAACGGTCAATTTAGATGCGTGTCAGGAGAATCGTCCTTTCGCAGAGCAGCATGATGAAAAAGGAATAGAACAATATGATTTGTTTCAAAATGGCGTCCACTCAGAGTAACAACTTCCATTGATGATCCATCTCATGAAAATGGAAACACTTCCTCCTTGAAGATCCTTTTGTGTCACCGATTTCAAATTGAAAAGTAAATGGCAAGTTCTTGAACAGGCATATCGAAATTAAACTTTTTTTTTTAATTTTATTTTTTTAAGGTCTGACGTGAACCATATTTTCAGTGTTCAGTGTTCAGTATCAGAAGCAGGTGCCCTCGTGACATTCGTTTTGATCACCTCGGGCAATCACGGCACGGGCAGGTATGAAAAGGTCAGCGCATACGTCGAAGAATTTAGAGTGAAAAAAGATTGTGAAGGCCCCCGGGAGAAGAATTGCCTCACACAAAAGGTTTGGAAAGGCTGCGCTTAGCATTGTTCACTTCTTGTCAATCCCATTAGCCTTCTGTGACACAGTCGCAGCTGTTCAAGCTAGGATGTGTCCCTAACAAGGTCCATTAGCAGGATTACCTGCATCCGGAGAGCACTGGGGTCAAGTGGTCAACCGTCCACCAAAGGTTTAGATTAAATTACCCCAGAGGGGGGGGGGGGGGGGGTTGTCTACAGTATGGACCTCCTCACTCCCAAGTCGAGAATTTTGAGAAGAGTGGGTGGGCTATTTTTTTTTTTCCTGTTTGTTTGTTTTGTGGCGTATTCACTCTCACTGATTTTATTTCCAAGTTTAGATCTTCAAAATGGAGATTTTTAGTTCAAAAGCGTAATCTACAAAACATCATGTAACCTGGTTGAGAGCAAAGTCCAGAAGATTTTATCATGATCGATATCCGATCACGTCATTTTCCGCAGATTGGCATCATCTTTGGTATTTAAATCAAAGCCAGCTTCGCGTTATAAAATAAAATATGTATTTGTAGATGCAAAAAAAAAAAAAGACAGTCGAACAAGTACATCGTGGAGGCCTGCTGTGTTACTTTATGATGTCACTTGGGGCCTCACCGCCACGCGCTCACAGTACAGCAAACGAGAGGGACACGGCCAGAAGCAGCGACGAAAACCAAAATGGGACTTCATAATATATTATTACACAGCTGCGTCTTTGTCCAAAAAAACTTCGGTTTGAAGCGCGAAAGGTTCCATGACAAGCTTTTGCATTCATGGCCGACACTCAATTAAGACACACGCAACTAAATAACAAAGCACTGTACTGCACTTGTCTTCTTGAGACATTGCTAAGACATCACATCACGTGCATTGCCATTGTATATTTGGTGGCATAATATCAGTCCATGCAGGTGTCAAATGTTCACCGTCGGATCTAAAAACGCTTAAAAATTAAACAGCTTGGAGTGTTTTCACCGTGCTCTGTGTTTGTTTAGCCCTTACCTAGAATGAAGTGGCTTAAAAATAATTAACTCATTCTCAGTCTTTCGCTCTAGGCCATGGCGACAAATATTTTGGTGGCAGCTGGGCAAAGAGGAAGAATCTCAATAACTGTAAAGGGGGGAAGAGGCCGGCCCCGTGTCAAATGCGGAGCCCGGTGGCGTGATGGGAACGCTTACACGCAAGCAGAAACAAAAGCAGTGATGTGCGCACACACCTGAGTCATCCCAAAGGTATTCGCAACTACCTAGCGAACAGAGCAAAAAAAAAAAAAAAAAAAAAAGATGAGAAAGAACTGGCGAAGAAAAAGCAGAACATAAAAAAAAAGGTCTCAGAGGGCCTCATCTTTCAGGCAGCCTGAGGCGCTGGATTCACAATATGCTCACCTACTTGGAGCTCTGATGAATCTCCAAACATCAGCGCTCATTAGGAATCCACTTAAAAACCTTGAGGTTAACATTCATGCTTTACTGCCTTTAAGAATACAAGCAGGGATTTACCTGACTTCCGGAAAAAAAAAAAAAAAAAGGTCAAAGTGGCTGCTTCACATAGCAAGAGCTGTCCCTTTGTTCTTGTGGACTGAGACTCATTCCGATATAGGAGTTCTTGAATTTGCTACCGTGACTACACTCTAAAATTGCTGTGCCCAAACACACCGCTTTGGTTGCTTTGGATTTCAGACATGTGAATGTGTTTACGGCTCGCTGCTCACGATTAACTTCATGAATATCACAATTGGTCCTTCACTCTGAACTGGAAGGAGCATGAATAGACACTCCCTTTTAAAGTGCCTTGAATTCACAATACCAAATACTTTCCTTTTCTTTTTTTTTTTTTTCTCCTGAATATGGTACGTCCAAGTAGAGTCCAACATAAAATGTTACTGCAGGTCAAACATACTTGAGGTCATGACTCAATTAACTGCAAAGCATAATTACATACAAGAATCCGTGTGTGAAACTGCCAATTACCATGCAAGTGTAGCAGTTCAAAAAATAAAAAGTTTTGTCGAGAACAAATAAAGCAAAAGCTGTGCTTGACCTCCTCTTCATTTGGCTAAGCCACAGACTGTGTTAAAGCGCATGCTTTGACCTTTCCCTTAGGATAACTCATGATGTGCTTCTGTTCGGCTGCCAGCTTTTTGTTTAAACAATTTGTCACCACCTCCCCATTACCCCCAACACGTCTCTCTCTGCAGATACTCATCATGGGATTGGTGGGAGGATCAAAGTGTGCCAGCCTGACCTCTCGCTCGCCTTGTAATTAAAGCAGTCCAGAGATTTGTGGAAGGGATAAATTGAGGCTAATGGTGGCTACCAAGAGAAACGGAAATAAAGAGATACTGTACTATATTATATATATATATATATATATATATATATATATATATATATATATATATATATATATATATATATATATATATATATATATATATATATATATATATATATATATATATATATATAAGATAAGCAGAGGTGGGCATTCTGTCCCTGGGACGGAACGGCGACGGACGGACACCCATTTTGGGAATGGAGGACTTGAAGGTTTTTTTTTTAAAAAGGACTGTCCAAGCATGGGTTTAAGGGTCACTAACCGGGTTAAACATGTGGTGTCAGGAGGCAAAATAACAAAGCCAGAGTGTAGCCGAACACTGTATTTTCTTAACGGGCTATTAACAGCACAACACTAGTTCACTTAGTCACCATTACAGAACTCTTCTCCTTCCTTTTTCATCTCATCTCTTTTTATAGCGGGAGGCCCAGGGCTCCAGTGGTTAGCACGTCGACTTCACAGTGCACAGGTATCGGGTTCAATTCCAGCTCCGGCCTTCCTGTGTGGAGTTTGCATGTTCTCCCCGTGCTTGTGCGGGTTTTCTCCGGGTCCTCTGGTTTCCTCCCACATTCCAAAAACATGCATGGCAGGCTGAGTGGAAAACTCCAAATTGTCCCGAGGTGTGAGAGCGAATGGTTGTTCGTTTCTGTGTGCCCTGCGATTGGCTGGCAACCGGTTCAGGGTGTCCTCCGCCTACTGCCCGAAGACAGCTGGGATAGGCTCCAGCACCCCCTGCGCGACCCCAGTGAAGATAAAGCGGTTCGGAAAATGCATGGATTTTCTTTTTATAGCAACACTGCCACCTAGTGTACAGTCAGAGAACATAAAGTACCTACAGACACCCATTTCACTATCGATCAAGACAGCCGGTTAAGAAAGCCGGACGTGTTGTATGTCTCTCGGTGCCCGCCCACCAAAATGCTTATGCCCCCCCCCCTCCCAGTTTTGGCATGGATTTTTAAAAATAAAGTTTATTATTATTATTGTACTTTATCGTATCTTTGTGTTGTGTTATTTTTGTTTGATTGATGGCCAGTCGAATCTGCAACAGCAGGAAAGTGGTTAAGATTGCACGATTGTCTGTGTCTCATGTGTTGTCTTGTATTATTTTGTCATTTTTTTGTTAACTTTTCTTTTGATGGCGGCATGGACACCCGCAGCGGCTCCTCTTGTTTCTTGTTTTATGTTGAGAGGGAAGAAATTTCATCTGTGCTGTACATACAGCACATTTGACAATAAAGTTGTATCCAATCCAATCCAATCCAATAACGGCATTACTTAAAATAAGGCTCGGTACGCGGGCCCATACACGATGAATAAGTCAATTTTTGCATGCGAGAGTCCTGTACATTTTTCGAAGTGCGGCATGTCATGTGTTTCGTATTTTATGGATGATGCACTGATCTCGTTCAGCTTTGTCGTGAGCGCCTCTATGAAGAGGTTGATGTGAGCATAAGTAAAGATGTCAACATAAATTTTGGTGACCATCGATCTCAGTTTTGGCACATTAAGCGACATTTAGATTCCTATTTTACAGGTGTACGCTTGCCTCTGGCATGACACACTTGAGTGTAGCACAGTGATTCCTTATTGCAGCTAATGGGGAATGAGATCTCCCGCAAAAGAGGAAAATCCGCAAAGTAGTTACTCCCCCTGTTCAGGTATATGTACATGTGTATGAGTATACATAATATTTCTCAGACCAAATTTAATGGAATACATGCATGTAGAAGTAAATGTTTGGAGTAATTAACATTACTTAATGCTATATACTAATATATATATATATATATATATATATATATATATATATATATATATATATATATATATATATATATATATATATATATATATATATATATATATATATATATATATATACACATGTCTAAATGTATAAGGTTAGGTTAGTGCATAAATAACAAAATACAGTAAACATAAACATGAAATATACAAGTAGTCCTGTACATGTTGCTCTATGTGACTCGCTGCTGTTTTGCTGACTTTCCGCTGCCTCTCGGGGACCTTTTGCGGCATTTCCACGATACAGCAGGGGTCTCAAACTCAGTTCCTGGAGGGCCGCTGTCCTGCACGTTTTCCAAGTCTCCCTGTTGCAACACACCTGATTCAAACGAACAGGTTCAATGTCAGGCTTCCGCAGAGCTTGCTGATGATCTGTTCATTTGAATCAGGTGTGTTGCAACAGTGAGACTTGGAAAACATGCAGGACAGCGGCCCTCCAGGAGTTTGAGACCCCTGCTATACAGTATAGATATATTTTTTGATGAATGCTTTTGAAAAATCCACGATGCACTGAAACCGCAAAAAGTGAACCGCGAAGTCGCGATGGATCACTGTACAGTATTTGGTACTCCTAACACTTCACAGCCAGTTACCTAGAAGTCCAAAAATGAGTATCATGGGTAGAACAGATTGGAACAAAAGGGGACAGAAATGGACTTGCAATGTACCCTTTGGCTCAGAACTATTCCGGACTTCGGGGTGAACAAGAGGTAATAGAAATGCTTGCCGCATTCTCATTCTGCCACTGTGGTCAAATGAACTTCCTGTGGCGGCCAATGCTTCCTCATGCTGGTTGTGGAAACGTAATTCAGCTGAAGCACAGAGGGAACACTACAGAAATGGAGGCGTGTGGGGGGAAGGGGGAACTGCAAATCCACTTCTGTTTATTGTTTAACTTCCTAGAGGGATTGCAGCTCTTCCATATAGACACAATAGCAGTTAAGTTTAGACGTGAATATTTTTTAACCACCCCCCCCAAAAAAAAATACAAAGACTGGCGTTCTGTTTTTTTTTCTTTTTTTTACATGACAGCAACAACAAACATCTGAACTGCTCTCCAAATGCCAACGTTAAAGAAGACATTGTTCACTGTTTCCATGCAAACACATCACATAACACTCCGATGACCATTGTGTTTTTGCAGGTTCGTGTGGATCATCATGCAAGGCAAACTTTTCAAACCGAATGTTTCTATGTTGTTGTCATGTCAACAAACTACTTAAAAAGCCCAAATTGTAGTCGCGTTTGTCAAATGTCTTCCAAGCACGCACAGCTTGCTGGCTTCCCAGCACCAGCATCTTCCCCATAGTTGAATCTAAGACGCCACACCCATCTGCTGCTCGTACTTGGCTAGTAAAATCGAAAAGGAAACAGTTGCAAATTTCTGGAGGTGCTCACATTTACTTTCACTTACACACAGAGCAACTAGCAGCATCTTTACATTTCCAGCAAACATTTAGAGGCTTGCTTGCCATCACATGGGCAAAACATGACGTGGCAAAGGGGTTTAAAAATATGCATGCAGACGGAAACAAAACAGCAGGAATGCAAGGGGTGGGATACTTTCGCTTTTCAATGCATGACTTGAATGGACCCTGCGTATATTTTTTGAAGCACGGAAGTACCCATTTAGCATTGCAGCTCTATCATTTGCGCCGCGGCCAAACAAGTGGGTGTGTGATTTGACATTCTAAAGTCCAAAGTGGATTAATGAAACAACAGTTTGGCTTTTGTGAAAACAAAGATGTGTGAGGTGCACAGTCAAGACCATCACCTGGAGGTATGGGGGGGGCGAAGGGGGGGGGGGTGTCTTACAGACTCACCTGTGACATCTGAGGTCTGAAATTGATCTCCTTCAGGTCAACGGATCCAGGGGAGAGATTGTGCAACATCTGGCACAGGAGCACCCCGTCACGCAAGGCTTGCGCTAGATCGAACACGGCAGCCGAGGGCCACACGACCCGGTGGTTTTGGGGCAGAACCTTGCAGTCTATCAGCCACCGTCCGCATTGCCTCCACTCCTCCATATCTTCGGCTTTTTTTTTTTGTTCGTTTTTGTTTTTACTCCACGGTAAATAGACTCAAAATCTCACGAACGCAAAGGAAAAGGGATGAGCCCGCGAAGCGTGGCTACCGCACAGTCGCTCCCTTGTTTCTCATTCAGTATCATGCAAATGCATAACTTTTTCCTGCGTGTGGTGGGGCAAATGCCAGCCGTCCGATCCGATCAGAGTTGGCGATGCAAAGCACTGAAATCAAAGCGGTAATAAACACCACCCTTTCTCGTGGGTCGACTTCACTACACGGCGGCGGTGTCACTCGAAAACATTTTCCTCCTCTTCATCCTTAAAAAAGTTTCCCAGGCAAATACAAACATTAAAGCGTCCCCATCGAAAGTCAGCGTGATGCCAAACAAAACAGCTGGTTTGACAGCGACTGCACGCTAAAACCTACACGCGCACTGGGTCAAAGCGAGGCAGCCGACCACGCTAAGAAAAAAGAAAAAGATAAATACTTGGAGCGCGCGATCATCCTGTTTGAACAACACACTACAAAGCACGCCGGGCTCCAGCGGAAACATCCAGACGGGAGGGGAACAATGACTTGATCCGATTTACGTCGCGTTGTTGGGCGCTTGGAAAGCAACGCGCCGAGTGCCTTTCCTTTGCTTTGCTGGGATTTCAAACGCCTGGCGAGTCCTTTCTCCTTTTCTCTGTCTCCTTGAGTCCCTCCCCGGCGAACTAAAAAGATGTTCAAGTCCCAAAACTCGCGATCAGAGACACACAAACGTCCGGACCAAGCGTGTGCTTTTGAAGGAGCTCGTGCGTGCCGCTGGCATCTCACTTCAGGTCAAGCCTCAGGACGATGTTGACACTTCGTTTGAGAACCTCCACACATCGTCCATGGACGTAAATTTCGAGTCTGCCCGTTTTTTTTTTTTTTTTAAAAGCTGCGTTTCACGGCACGACCTCTGCTGGTGGGATCTTAGCACTGCATGGGCAGGGTTAAATAGCTTTGGTGGTCCCATCCATTGCTCGACTAAATCAAAAATTGTACTCAATTAAGTAAAGATTTTTTTTTACTTGAGAGAAATATGGCTTAAGTAAAAATGACTCGCCAAATAATGACTCAAGTAACTCGCTAGAATGTCCAATAATGTCGGAAAATGCATAATATTTATCAATATTAAATTAAATATCTTTCAACAATATCACTAACTAAAAAATATTCTTTTTTGCGCAGTGTTTTGTCAACAAACAATTCCTTGACAAAAAAAAAAGATGGTTAGGGGAAGTAGAGTCAGAGTATAGAGGAAATGTAGTGGAGCAAAAGCAAAACTTTACAGTAATAATAAAAACCATTGATACAATGTCATATTGCTATATGCTAACACACACACACACACACACACACACACACACACACACACACACACACACACACACATACATATACAGTATATAGTTCTAAAGTCCTAATACTATATTGTTTTTTTTCCCACTATATCTTGTGTAATGTAAGCTACTGATATTCGGTTTAAAATTATTTACTATCTTTGAGTTTTTACCGTTCTTTCTTGTTAACACAGTTGTCATGTGTCAATTAAAGAACGCAACTGCCACTAACGTCAACATGTCACGTGTACGCTGTTCATGCCTTTTTGTCACGTCTCATTAACTAATTCATTCAAAGGTCATTATGATTCTCCCACCTGTAGATTTCCACAGGGACATAATACATTGGATCAATTTATTTCCTTAGAGGCGGCACAAGAAAACTGTGGGCTTGCCATGCATGGCGTGACACAACTTTTAGTTAAATTTTGCAGCTCCAAATGCAATCGATTGGAAACTCTTTGACACTGAATTTATAAGAACGGAATTGATAGACCATGATTGATGTCGGGACACGATACTTATGATCTTCTGCTTACAGAATATTATGACCTGCTCAGCCGACTCGGAGAACCAAGGTCACATTTACTTTCCGTCCCTTGAAGTTTTGTGCAAATGTTCTTCAAGGAAGTTGTGGCCAGCGTGTGAGAAATGAGAGATTCCTCGGATTCAAAACATTTGGGGCTTTCTGGTTGGTTGGTATATGCGCTCAGATTTTTATTGCCTTCTTTGAAGCTCTTGAAGGCCCTCTTAAAAATGATAATGGCCTCACTATTTTACACTTTCTCTGTATATTTGTGGAACGCGGGTGCAAATCTTAGTCCCACGGCATAAAACATCAACCCCGTTGTTCATTTGCATTGTTATTCTCCAATGTGATGTTATGATGATGAGGAGATGAAATATTCAAAACATTCCCGTTTCACAAGAGGCCCATCATGCTATTGACGGGGCAAATCTTCAAGCCAGTGTCGCCTTTCCTTCTGGGTGCTTGCTATCATTTATTACGACGCAGTGTTCGAGGCCCTCAGGTCATGAGTTTTCAACTAACACGTTTTATGGGCACAGTGCTTCATTCATGGTCAGACAAATTATTGTCTTCCACATAACTGCGGAGTGATGCGAGGTTATAGCACGGCATACATGGCTCGTAGAAAGAGGCTCTCAGCAAAAAACCTCGTGCTGAACTGCAATAATTCATGAGCAAAGGTCGGGGAATGTCTAATGGACGCAGTAGGTCCAGCAAAATGTTTTCGACAAGCAGACCAGTGAAAGGGAGTTATGCATCATCTAAAATCGTGCACTGGATTTCAACAAAATAGTTGACCATCAGTCAAAAAGCCTCCTTGACCAGTCCGGTCTGCCCTCACAATTTAGACACATCCATCCATTTTCAACACCGCTTACCCTGAACAGGGTCACAAGAGCCTGACCCAGCTGACTTTGGGGAGAAGGCAGACTTTACCCGGAACTGGTCGCCAGTCAGTCGCAGGACACATAGAGACGAACAACCATTCACACCCACTTTTATACCGTCACTATGTGGAAACAGATTCCACGCTGTCCGCACACAAGTCAGGCGAGTATACCACTACGCCATCCATCCATTTTCCGATCCGCTTTATCCTCACAAGGGTCGTGGGGGGGGGGGGGGTTTGCTGGAGCCTATCCCAGCTGTCTTTGGGCCGTAGGCGGGGTACACCCTGAACCAGTTGCCAGCTAATTGCAGGGCACATACAGGCGAATAACTATTTGTGCTCACACTCACACCTAGGGACAATTTAGAGTGTTCCATTAACCTACCATGCATGTTTTTGGAATGCGGGAGGAAACCGGAGCACCCGGAGAAAACCCACGCAAGCCCGGGGAGAACATGCAAACTCCACACAGGGAGGCCGGAGCTGGAATTGAACCCGGTACCTCTGCACTGTGAAGTCGACGCGCTAACCACTGGACTACCGGGCCGCCACCACTACACCATCAGCAACTTATTTTGATACCTGTACATGGATGATATTTCTATGGTCTGGGTTTTGCAATTGGACCTGTTTTGCTTTTAGCTTCATATCTGGAATGTTTGTTTGGTTTGCTTGTTTACTCAGCCGCCTCTTGTACTATGACAATGACAAGTATTTTGTTGTGTTTCTTTTTGTTCAGTCTTCTTCTCATCATCATCATTTGCGATGATTAACCCCATAATTAAACGTGTCCTATTACTGGAGCAACTCCAGGGCAGCTGTTATGACAAGCGATGCAAATGCAACCATCAGCACATATGTCGGCCCATTTAGCAATTCCGAGGCAAATGGAGGCGTTGAGGGTTCCGCTTGCAGTCGTGTTGGACATACCTTGGCAGAATTTGTTGACAACACAAGCACTAATTGTCCAGTTCTTTATCAGAGTTTGAATGCTACCAATTGGTATTCTCAAACATTGAGCTATTTCGATCCTTTTACTGATTTCTAAAGTTCAACGAACCTTTCTTGCAGATCCTATGATAGATATTTTACATAACCTAAGGCACAATATCCAGCAAAGTCAGTGCAGCCCTCGATAAAATATGAGTTCTCTCAAAATCACTGCCTATTAATACAGAGATAAAAATGAGAATTGAAAAAAAAAATCTGCATATTTTCCCCGAAAAATGTTCGGTATTTCAGAAATTGTGCCAGGGTAGGTAAATTTATGAGCACATGTCCATACGGTATCATTTACATTACCCATTCACAGGTTGCGGATTTATAAAACCATACATATATCAAACCAAGGCCATCTATAATGTCATAAAATAAGTAAATGTGAAAAATGGCAGTGACTGTGAGGAGTGCGTGACAGTGGATGCAGAGTGAGTCATGCAATCTAATTGTGCAAATGGTCTTTGAGATTGGCTGATGGAGTGATGAGATCACTTCACCTTTTAAGAAACATTGAGGATGTGACATCTGCCTGAAATTTCGCATGCCATTCTAGGAACCTGCTGAGGGCGTCATTTGATGTCATCCTCAGTTTAATATTAACTTGCATCGATGGGGGAAACAACATTTGAAAAAGTGGGGGAAAACTGCATTTAGCTTGCTGAGAATACCACATGCACACCTTTTGATTTGTGATTAGTGCGCAGCAAAGATAAAAGGACAAGATTTGCGAAATGGAAAGGTCATGTACTGGAATGAGGAAAAAGGAGCTAAGAGATGTAACTCGGGGTAACCTCGTGTAGGGCTTACCAACTCATCAACAAGATCGTTTGGGAGAGGGAGGAGGGGTGGCAGAGAAATAGATGTGGTTCTCATAAGCATAACAATGGTATGATATTTCACAAAAGTGACCCAGAGAGGAAGTATGAACAATGAAAAAAAAAAAAAAGAGTATTGGTTCAAGGATGGATCCCTGAGGGACTGTAGAAGAAATGTGATTATTAACACAGACAATAAAACCAATATACTGAATTTGTTATGAGTGATGCGACCACTTTCGGGCGTACCCGCCTACTCCCCGAAGACAGCCGGGATAGTCTACAGCAAATCTCGCAACCCTTGTGAGGAGAATCAAATGAAAATGGATCGTTGGCCGTTATGAGTGAAACCACTTTAGCACTGTTCCTAAACTCCCTGACAAAACTGATCAAGTAGAGTGGAATGTTCAATGGCATCAAATGCAGCATTGTGCGGTTGAGTGAAATAAGAATTGATTGTTCACCTTTATCAGCATGCATGAGGATATCATTTGTTACTTATAAAAGTAATGCGTCAATCGTGTGTTTGTGACATAAACCGAATTGAAAGTCATCAAACAGATTATAATCTTCAACTAAGGACACTGGTTGAGGCCAGATAATGCACCCGCCTCAATCCTAAAACGCCATTCATTCATTCATTTACAGCTTTGACAGGTCAACCACAATTCGTTCTTCATAGACTGCCAAATGAATGGGAAAAAAAAAAGAAGAAAATGTATATTCTTACAATATAATGTCAATATTTAATGTCATTGATGCTAAACTATTCTGCTTTGGTCTTTAACATTGTGTGTCGATTGATATAGGGGGGAAAAAAATAACGTGATTTTGGTTGATGCAAACATAACTAATGTTGCTGATTGGAATAATTTTTGACAGCAATGTATATGAATGAGATGCTTTGCTCCAAGAAGAGTTCATACTCAGCATTCTCTGTCGGCTGAGTAATGGTTCGAAATTAAATGAATAAGAAACACCATAAACTATGTTGAAAATGAAGTTGTTGTTTTTTTTAAAGTATGCATAATGAAAATCAAATACCAATCAAACATATCCAACACCACTTGAAATTGAATTGACATCGGGAAACCACATGAAGTGAATTTATATACAATATTCCACTCGCCCAAACGTGTTCCAACGAGGCGATAAAAATCAAATGAAAAGTGCAAAGTCGCATGTTTGTGGTCTTTTTAGCGTTCGTTTCATGGTCGCTGACTGATGGCCACAGGACCCATAATGACGCCTTGTCGTTGGGATTGTGGCACTGATCAATCATGCCTTCGGGGTTGTCTGTGTTGTGTGGGCGGGTGGGTGCTGCATGGAGGGGATACAGGTCACAGTTCTGGCTGTTGCTTCCTCACAGCTGACACACTTAACGACTAACTCGGCCTTGAACATGAACATGAAAAGTACTGATGCAATAGTTGGATGGAGGTGGAAAAGTGATACATTTAAAAGTGATAGGCGTATTCAAACATTCATCTAATGAATTGCACCTTAACTACAATGTGGCAAAAAGCAAAAATTAGGGAGACACCCCTGGATTCGAGGCTTTGCTATGCTATTAATTTCACCGGTTCAAAAAAAAAAAAAAAAAAGTTTACAATTTTTTTGATTAGTGATGCAAGGATACTAACAGATATTGTTTGTTTTGTTTTGTTTTTTTGGGGTGGGAGGCGTTACTCAATCTGCCCTCATTTTTTGTTCTCAAGCACACCCGTTTTTAATAGTAATAATAATGTGATATAGTAAGACATCTGGTAATATTTATGAATTAAGGGTTAGGTTCAGCAGCAGGATTTTTTTTTTTCATAAAACCGCAAATCATAAGTCATTGTAAAATCAGTCTTGTGTTGTTTCCAGGTCAAATTAAAAAAAAAACAAAAAAAGATTCGCAACAGAGAAAAAAGTATATATGTTAATAAATGAAGTCACACATTTAGGGCCAGATAAAACCATTTTAAAATTTGCTGTTGACCACCAGTGTTATCCTCCTTTTATTCGATCTCTTTGCATTCCAATGCAGTATAACAATTTTCAAATTTGACGGTAGTATGAACAGTTTGAAATTTAACCAGGATTCATCCTTGCTGCCATATAATGTCAAAAATACAATTAGAGAATATACGCCCCCCTCCAATTCTGAGTACTGTACAGCATTTCAGTTTCCGGTGTATTACGAAAAACGGTGCCCTATTGCCACTTGCTGGCTGACTCAAGAACTACAGCTCAGCTCGAAGGGCCATTACTCTAAAATGGTGGAACAACCATGTGTGCCGGAGTGGTTTTTAAATTTATTTTTAATGAGAAGTGTCTTAAACTGAAATGAGCTTCTGTAAGGAAGTTAAAAAAAAAAAAGAAAAGAATACAACCAAAAAACACCAGAGCAACATAATACTTTTGGGTACCGGTAGTCGTTTTTTTTTTTTTTTGGATCTCTGCTGAAACTTGGTCAAGGAGAAGGGAATTATGAATTTATTGTTTTATTTTGTTTGTATTTTTACTTCCTCAATCAAAAATATTTTTTTTCCAGTTGAGATGTACAGGTTTAGGTCCGGAATAGTCCACATATTGTCATGTTAATGCTTGATTCATATAATTTTGTAAGACAACTTTGACTGTATTTTAATTAGTGCTGAATATTTTACATATCCTCATGTCAATGCCTGATTCATACAAATTCATATATTTTGTGAGAACAATCTATTTTAACCCTTCCTTGAACAGTGTATAGTCACAATTTTTAAAAATCCATTTCATTATGTTAAATCTCAATTTTTAAACATGTGTATGTGATTGTGGGTAGGTCTAGGGGAGTGCAATGTATTTTTATACTTTTTTTTATATTTCACGATACACTTGGGGGGGGGGCTCCTGCAAAATCTTGTTGTAACAAGTGTGCAATGACAATAAAGTATTCATTCATTCATTTATAAGACACATTTAATGGTGGGAGAAGTTTGAATGATTTACCTTGGTCTCATTTTTTGATATTACAAAAACTTGGCATTTGAACCGGGGTAAGCAGACTTTTTCAATCTGCCATAGATTTATAGTACCAGGGGAAAGTAATTGATTTTCTTTTTTATATATTAGGGTGGATGTTTGACGAATCAAGTTGCATATGAAAAGTTGTCTGATGCACATTGGAATGAAAAAAATCAAGAACTGATAAAAGTAAATCTACACTATACAACAAGTGAGTATGTGTCCTTACTAAAATGTAAAAATAATAAAATATACTGTATGCTATATAATCATGAGACGTTAAAAGGCCAAAAACAAAATAAAGTATCACTTTGACAAGTTGGTATTTTCTGAACCGGAGTCCAAAGGACTGTTGACATCGGAATCTGAGGAGCTGCTGCTTTCCATTTGAAGAGACACAACTTGACACCTCTTCTCTGTGTTCATGAAAATAAAAATTCAGCAGGGTCACGGATTCATCTTCCAATAATAATTCAAAAACATCTTCACATAAGCACCATCAACCAATCGACGAGTTATTGGTCACTTACTGTGAAATCTCTTGAACTTCTTATTTAGACAACTACGGACATATTGCTGTAGTTTACGCAGAGTTGAAGGCTTTAGTATCTCAAAGTCGATCTCGACCTCATCTGGGTTGGCATCACAAATTGAAGGCTCTCGTGTTTGAATGATGCGCACCACCTGGCCCAGCTTTCCGCCGGATAATCGGTTTATGTCGAGGCTCAGTTGGTGCTTCTCGTCGTACGTCATTTGCAGAGAGTCTTCATCACAGTAGTCACTTCCATTTTTTGACCTTCTGAAAGTCAAGATGGCATCACTAAATGAGTTTCCTAATAGTCCGTTTTCAGCGGAACCTATAAAACACGCATAGGCCTTCTCTTCCTACCTGAAGCTATGAACAGCACTGCCTTTACTTGGTCTCCTGTCAGTCTTCTTCCTTGGTGGGACTTCCGAGAGCTCAGGAAGCTGTTTGTGAACATCTTTAACCTGCATCAAACAGATTTGAGTGTACAGTGGTGCCACTCTTTGAGCATTGCATTTTTTCCAGGCCATATAATCTATTACATCGGATATGTATCTTTTTGAAAACCAGGGGGAAAAAAAATGAAGTTAAAAAAAATGGCCAATATTTATCAAATTGTGACGGCATACGGCGTGCTAAATAATGAACAACTGGATGGCAAAATGAGATCCAACACACAAGATGTACATAAATATGCTCAACAATATACAAGATCATGTTTGTAGTTTGAAGTGCTGTGAAAAATGACACTAAATCATTTAGAGCTTTGTACAACATTTATTGCCATCTCTCATACAGCTAAATAACATTATGTAGAGTGTCTATAATAAAATATATTATATGATGCAGCTCTATACAAGAGAAGTTTGGCGGCAACACTTGTCCTGACGTACCTAATGTAGTGGCCAGTACATCTGAACACGGGGTGCTGGTGAGGACCAGGGCTCCAAACTAATTTTTATTTACGAGAAGCACAATGGTCCCTAAAGATGAAATTTTAGAGCCGCAATATGGAAATTTAGGTGCACGCACGGTGGCAAGTTAATTTGAAAAGTGAATATTCACTACCAGTCTGTTCATGATGTGACTGACCAATGAGGCGAAAGCTGTCAGCAACAAAAATGAATTAAGAATAATTAAGGAAGAACAAAAAAAAAAAAAAAACTCCCGGCCCATGAGATATTTTGCAGCCACCTACTTGAAATCAAAGTTCAATATTTAGTGCAGCTCCCACCTTTTTTCCTCGGTCATTGCGTTATGCGTTTAGTGTGTGTGTGTGTGTGTGTGTGTATTTTATTTTAATTTTTTTTTTTTAAACTTATGGGCGACCATAACTCAGGCTCATGACTGCGTTCGGTGAATCGTAATTTTGAAGTGACACCAAGAAGAAGGAAAATATTTCTTGTCACCCAGTTCCAAGTCATGTCTTTCTCAAAACCTGTCGTAAAACAGTTAAATTTCGTGAAAAATGGGAGACTGTTTTTTTTAGCATAGGGGCACATGAAATATCCTAAATGCACAGAGAAAGTTTTGATGCTCAAGAAATCAAACATCATGACTCAACTTGATATCACCAATCTTGTTCACATTCTAAAGAAGCGCTAATGTTCGGAACTGTTATGAATAAAGACTGAGAAGATTTTTGTATCCTTGAACCCCCTTTTTGTGGAATGCTTGATGGGGCCCAAACACACCCAGCCTCCCCCCGACATAAGTTGAGTTTCAAACACCTGCCCTTGGCTGATGCGTGAGTGAATAACCAACAACCCTTAATACCTCCTACGGAGAATTTAGTTTTCGATGAATCTTCGGAGGAATACAGACTCGACCCACCTGTTGTTGCAACTTTCCAAATTGTGTGGCTTGTTCATTAGCTTTATCCAAAGCGGAGACGATCGTGACACTGAGCCCATTCGGAACCGGACTGTAGGTCACCTGTGAAGCGCTCGTGATGGGCTCGTCTGGAATCGTCGAAAATCTCTTCTCAAACACGCCCTGCAGCAAACGGGAAGAAGTGAATCTGAGAACTGAAGTGTTGAACTGCGTGATTCTTTCTGCTGACAGTACCTGAAGCTTTTTGGCCTGGGCGACAACTTCAAGGTATGGAGGATTGTACTTGTAGCAGTTGGAGAAAATTAACCTGACGTCCGCAGCGAATCTTTGAGCATCCTCGTACTCTCCTCTGCTTAGTTTTGCCTAGTAATGAAATGCACTTGTGAGAGCTGAGAGCCTTTGCGGAAAGCAACGTCACCGTTTTGGTAAAAGTCCAAACGTGACGCAAATACCGTGACAGTGCTAAGATCCATTGGGTATTTGATGATGTCATGGTAGTCGCGCAGCTGCAAAGCTTCGGCATCCACCGGTTTGTAGAAAGGCCAGGCGTACGCGGCATGCTTCTTGGAGCACATTTCCTTCAGGATTTCTTCACAGTATTGGAGTTGTTTGCTCAGCTGGATGGTCTCACCCTCTCGAAGCGCTGACTCTTTTTCGTTAGCAGAAGGGAGGATGGAATGCTCGGGGATTTCCCGTCTTCTTTTGCTTTCCGGCGAGGCATTCAGGCCGGTTGAGTCAATGGCTGAATTGCTCCTATTCTTTGGGCCTTGTTTCTTTATGAGCATCATTAAATCAAATAGTGAGTTGTCAATATGAAAATAACCGATCATATATACGGTGCAGGAATAAAAAAAAAAAAAAAGACATACAACGTTGGCCTGTGATGCCACTGGGAGATGTGACGGCAAATTGGAGCCGGTGTGCTTTGGCTGCAGGGGCGTATCTAAAAGAGACGCGGTCGCCTCCTGCCCACCTGCATGCATAAAATGAACACAAGTTTGTGAACACCGAATTCAAGACTTTGTCATTGCGATATTTAAAACCAGCTTCAAAATGTTCCCAATGTCTCATGTTACTACAGTACATACATGACATGCATCTGCTCGTAAAACTCATTCGGCGCCATTGCGGGCTATGGATGCCAGATAGGCATCGTCACTGCAAGTGTTGCCAGTTCTGAAATTGTACGTATCATGTAGTAGCATTTTTTTTAAGACTTCCGAAAGCTTGATTTGAGACATTTTAACCCATTTAATCCGGTCACATTTGTGAAGGACAACAATGATTTAATTTACAGGGCTCTAAATTTTTTTGCAATTGATTACTTAAAAGGGTGACAACCAATGACACCTGATTTTGACTTTTAAATGTCTGGAAACATTTTGGGATTAAATGGGTTACGGTTGTCTTCTTATAATCGTGGATTTAATGCCTTTTTTAAGAATTTGTGGGAATCCTGAACTACATATCAAAGTCGTTCACTGGGCAGCAGATATAACAAGTTGTCAAAAGCGCAGTTTTGACAAAAAAATCTGTAAAATTGAAACTGAAACACCGTGAATAGTTTGTTTGGACGCTATGTGCTCATTCTTTGCAGCAAAGGCACTCCACAGCAAAGGCACTCCACAAGTGTTTCAAACTGCAAAGGCATCTTGCGCGCAAAGCCAGTTTGGATTTGGCAGCCAGCCTTCCATAATTGCTTCCGTCCTTAATGTTCATGTTGTGTTCAGAATTGAATTGAATACAACTTTATGTGTATCAAATGTGCTGTGCATACAGCACAGATGAAATTTCTTCCCTCTCAACATAAAACAAGAGGAGCCGCTGCGGGTGTCCGCTCCGCCATCAAAAAAAAAAGTGAACAAAAAATGACAAAATAATACAAGACAACACATGAGACACAGGCAATCGTGCAATCTTAACCACTTTCCTGCACACACTTTGTTGTCTGAAGCAGTTCTAGATGAAGGAGGAGTGAATCAAAGTGACCTTTTCACCAGTGGATCAAAGACATCATGCTGCAATGTGTACACGTCTGCTACAAGGTAAGCTTGAAAGCAACAAGAAGCTATAGCATCCATTACGAAAAAGAGATTGGCTTTCTTCTCCTGTCCCATGTAAATCCGCTTCAATTTTTTTTAAATGTTTTATAATAATTTAATATACGGTAATAGAAAATATTAAAATACATTAAATAATGTATATACCTGTATATTTAAAAAAAAAATATATATATATATATATATATATATACACACACACACACACACACACACACACACATATATATATATATATATATATATATATATATATATATATATATATATATATATACATATATATATATATATATATACATATATATATATATATATATATATATACATATATATATATATATGTGTAATATATATATATATATATATATATATATATATATATATATATATATATATATATTACACACACACACATATATATATATACATATATATATATATATATATATATAT
>CAAKHF010022316.1:15063-27127 GCA_901007745.1 Hippocampus kuda | reverse complement strand
GCTCTCGATTTGACTTTCCCAAATTGCAGCGGAGCATTTCGGTCTTCTTTTTACCACCGCGTTGGGTAGGTTCGATTTCATTTCTTGTTGAATTTAGATTTACGTTGATTACTGACATCAAATGTATTGTCTGAGTGTCTAGTCGATACGGGGCAAGTGTTAGTGTAGCCCCCTTCATGTTTTCAGATACTTTTCAATGTAGTATATGCTTTGCGCAAGTCACTTTGTATATACAGTGTGCTATGGAGTCAATCTTATGTATGTCGCCAAATCACATCAACCGTTATCTCAAGACACTTTGCATGTTAAAGCAGGGCTAAGACCAGGAAAACTTCCTCTGAGAAAAAAAGAAGCCAAGACTCGGTGTGTGTGTGTGTGTGTGGGGGGGGGGGGTATGTTTGCCACATACAAACAAGCGAAAATGGGGAAAACAAACAGACTCCACACAGGAAAGCTTGGGACCCCAAATCTTAGATATGTGAGGCATGCATGACCACAAAGTCCCACCATGCTGCCACTATCAACATCATTCATTCATTTTCCGAACCACTTGATCCTGACTAGGGTCACGGGGGGTGCTGGAGCCGATCCCAGCCGTCTTCGGGCAGTAGGCGGGGCACACCCTGAATCGGTTGCCAGCCAATTGCAGGGCACACACAGACGAATAACCATCCATGCTCACACTCACACCTAGGGACAATTTTGAGTGTTCAATCAGCCTGCCATGCATGTTTTTGGAATGTGGGAGGAAACCGGAGGACCCGGAGAAAACCCACGCAGGCCCGGGGAGAACATGGAAACTCCACACAGGAAGGCCGGAGCTGGAATTGAACCCAGTATCTCTGCACTGTGTAGTCAACGTGCTAACCACTCAACTACCGGGCCGCCCTATCAACATCAGCGAAGCATTTAAAAAAAAAAAAAATTTAATCTAAACAGCCTTTTCATTGATTATTGGATTCCTGTTTTATGATGTCTGATTTCGGACCTCATGAAAACTGCTCGATTATCTGTCCAGCGTTGCACTACTGTAGTTGAGTTATTTCTAACTGCAGTTGTGATGTTCTTCTGTGCTGTTGATGGGGTGCAATTGCAAATAGTTGGAAGCGACTCCTGAAAGCCGTCCATCGGTTTTCATTCCTACTGTCAATGTGTCAGATGATTTTGTGGGTTTTCAAACAGGTAACTATTGTTTCTTTTGTCACCAAGCACGTCTGATTTACAGAATGTATTCCTTTTTTTAATCTTAAACCAGTATTGCAGCTAGTAAATTGTGCAAAATACCTCCTCAAGAACTGTACAACTTATGACAGGGTCTTAATGACGATGCGTTTCTCTTTCTATCCAGGGTTTGGACACTTTAACACCACAGCATGTATGCGACTACACTTCTGCTTCTGCTCGCTCTGTGTGCCAGCGGAGGATGTGGAGAAGAGAACCAAAGTCGCGGCCACGTTTCCGTGGTGGTAGTTGGGGGCACAGGGGACTTGGCGAAGAAGTACCTCTGGCAGGGCTTCTTCCAGTTGTACTCTAATCAAGTCAGCAGGAACAGTTTCTCATTCTACGCTGGTGGAATGTCGCCCGCGGACAAGGCCATGCCGATATTCTTTGGTATCCTGAAGGCGGTGTCGTGCCCGAAGGATGTCTCTGATGAACGCTGCGCCTTGCTCAAGGAGCAATTCTTGCGGCTAGCGCAGTATCGGCAACTCAAGAGCCTTGATGATTACCGGGATTTGGCCCAGCAAATTGAGCAGCAGGCTCAGGAGGAAGGGCTAACCGAGGCCGGACGACTATTCTACCTCTCTGTGCCGGCATTTGCGTACGCGGATATCGCGGATAAAATCAACACCAACTGCAGGCCTGTTGACGGGGCGGCTTGGCTCCGAGTGGTTCTGGAGAAACCTTTCGGACACGACCTGAGGAGCGCTCAGATACTTGCGGCTCAGCTTGGGGAGGCCTTGCGTGATGAGGAAATGTACAGAATTGACCATTACTTGGGAAAGCAGGTGAGGACAACCGTGTAAATGGCATTTGCTAATCTTCTGCGTTTGATTGATTGGTTGCTTTTTCTGCTTTTGTTTTGCATCAGGTGGTCTCAAAGATCCTTCCCTTCAGAGTAGAAAACAAGAAGTTCCTGGATCCCATCTGGAACAAGCACCACATTGAGAGAATAGAGATTGTACTGAAAGAGACTCTGGATGTACAAGGTAATCCAACTTGGCACCATAATCAGCGGGGCGGTAGTGGTGAGAGCCTCTGCATCATGGTCAAGAGTTCAGGGTTTGAATATCCACATCTCTTTGTAGTTTGCATAGTCTCCCATGTTTGTGTGGCTTTTCTCCGGGTACTCGCTCTTCCACTCCCAGCCCAAAAGCACGGTTCCCATTGGTATGTACAGATATTTGTTTGCCTGAATGTACCTTACAATTTACACCTCTTAGTCCATCCTGGACTGGTCGCCAGTGAATAACATGGCACATCTATTTTCTGGAGTGCCTATCCCAGCTGACTTTTGATAAGAAAGTCAGCTGGGATAGAATTGGGGTACACCACGTACTGGTCGCCAGTCAATTACAGGACACGGGGAATTTAGTCAAGTCAGGTTTATTTATATAGCCCTGAATTAATCACAAAAGAGTCTCAGAGGGCTCCACAAGTCCACGTTTGCAAAATATGAACAACATCCCATGGTCTACATGCAGGGAGAACATGCAAACTCCACACGCTTTGGATGCTCCACTGTATTCTGCATGTGTCCTTGTCATTATTTCCTCCTAGGTCGTATTCCCTTCTACGACCAGTACGGCGTGATCCGAGATGTAATCCAGAACCACCTAACGGAGGTCATGGCTCTCCTAACCATGCGGCTTCCGACCAATGTCACTGACAGCGAGGAACTTCTCCAAAACAAGCTGCGGCTCTTCAGTTCTTTGTTGCCCCTGGGCAAGAATCAGGCAGTGGTCGGCCAGTACCAAGCATACCAAGCCGAGGTTCAGCAGGAGCTCAACAAAACCAAAGACCACATCAGCGTCACGCCAACATTTGCAGGTCAGAATGGCAGATGTTTTGATGAGAAATACTGAAGTGGCTTTTTTTTTTGGGTTGACTTTCTCAATTGACGTTTTGTTCCAGCTGTGTTGGCGCACATGGACACGGCCCAGTATGACGGAGTGCCCATCCTTTTGATCTCGGGGAAGATGTTGGACGAACGAGTGGGATACGCACGGGTTCTTTTCAAGAACGACATGTTCTGTCTTCAGCACGGCTTTCATTGCAAGCCCAAAGAGATAATCTTCTACTTTGGACACGGTAGCCTTCGATACCCAGCCATTCTCGTTTCCAAGAATCTTTTTAAGCCATCTCTGAGGGAGGGCGAGTGGAAGGAAGTGACGGATCATACAAATGTTAACGTCCTAGGGTCGCCTCTGTCAGACTACTATGTCCAAACTCCAACAGTGCAGCGGGAAGCTTATGCGGAATTAATTTCTCACATTTTTGCTGGACACAAAAATAGTTTTATCAGTACCGAAAATCTCCTTGCCTCTTGGGACCTGTGGACCCCGTTGCTTGAGAGTTTAGCCGGCTCGTTTCCCCGCATCTACCCGGGAGGGGTCGACAACGATGACCTGCTGGATATCCATTTGAAAGGGAAGGAGATTGCTTACAAAAGTGATGTGGTACTCCTCGGGCCGGACCAGTTAGGAGTTGAGTCTGCAAGGAGTTTCCTAGTCATGCAAGGGCAGTACCGCGGCGCTCACATGGTATCTGCCTGGGCTGAGGAGCTGGTGGAGCGTCTGGCCGCCGACATCCAGGAAGCGGCGGAGGCGGCCGTGCTTCAAGGCGGCGTTTTCCATCTGGCCCTCTCCGGCGGGTCTACACCCATTGCGCTCTTCCACAGGCTGGCCCTGCACCATTTCTCCTTCCCTTGGAGCGACACCCATATTTGGATGGTGGACGAGCGCTGCGTGCCATTGACTGATCCGGAGTCCAACTTCCACAACATCCACCAGCACGTTTTGCAGCACGTGCGTATCCCCTACTACAACATTCACCCGATGCCGGTGCAGTTTAAGCAGCGTCTGTGCGTGGAGGACGACGCCGCAGCGCTGCTGTATCAGGAAGACATCAGCAGATTAGTCAATGGCTCCAGGTTCCACTTCGTACTCCTGGGCATCGGCCATGACGGACACACGGCCTCCCTCTTCCCTGGCGCCAAAGCGGCCCATAGTGACAATGGCCTGGTGGTCCTCACCGAGAGTCCCATCAAGCCACACCGCCGCATGACCCTCACGCTCAGCGCTATCAACCGAGCCCACAGGGTGGCGCTGCTGGTGATGGGCAAGGGAAAACACGAGCTTGTCACCCAGCTGAGCCGTGTCAAGGACGAGCCAAACAAATGGCCCGTCACTGGGGTGAAACCCACTGATGGCACGCTCGCCTGGTACATGGACTATGACGCACTCTTAGGTTAGGTATCACAATAAACCCTACATGTCAAGATAGTAAGTTCCTTATGCCTATCTACAATTCAGGTACTGTGAAGCTCTTCGCTCTTCACAAAGGTTAGGGACCAATACCGGCGAATATCAAAAATTTGCTCACAGTTGACACTTCCCCTTGAAATTTTTACATTTTCCTATATTAGTAGTTTACAGTGAACCCCTGCCCATTTGCTGTTCCATATTCACAAATTCAGCTATTTGCATTTTTTTTGTGCTCTTTCCGTCTATCTTTCCGCTCTAAGATGCCGCGAGATGATGTCAAAGCCCCAGCAAAAAAAACATTGTCCAAATTATCCATCTCGATTTCAAGATCTTTTTGTGTTGGGGAAGAGCAAAGTTTTGCCCGATTGTCAGTGGAAGCTAAGGAGAGCCTTTGTCATACTGTATGTACATATTTGTATCTTTTTAATGATGTTCTTAGAAGATGAGTTTCAAATTGCAATTCATTTTGGGGGCCATCAATAACTCACTTTTTTGCGCTCTTTTTGGTCAGGGCACAAGCCCCACGAATAGCAGAGGGGTTTGCTGTCGACCATGGGTGCCCAAGTCCGGCCCTCGAGAGCCCCCATCCAGCCTGTTTTAGATGTCACCCCCCTGACATACCTGATTCAAATGATAAGCTCATCAGCAAGCTCGGAGAAGCCTGATAACTAGCCTGGTCATTTCAATCACTTGTCTTGGAAGAGGGAGATATCTAGAACAGGATGGAGAGGGGCTTTCCAGGACCGGACTTGGGCACCCCTGGTTTCCTCTAAATATAACCCAAACGATCATCCATCCATCCATTTTCCGATCCGCTTTCTCCTCACAAGGGTTGCGGGGGGTGCTGGAGCATATCCCAGCTGTCTTCAGGCAGTAGGCGGGGGACACCCTGAAGCAGTTGCCAGTCAGTCGCAAGGCACACAGAGACGAACAACCATCCGCGCTCACACTCACACCTAGGGACAATTAAGAGTGACCAATCAGCCTGACATGCATGTTTTTGGAATGTGGGAGGAAATCAGAGTACCCGGAGAAAACCCACGCAGGCCCTGGGAGAACTTGCAAACTCCACACAGGGAGGTCGCAGCTGGAATTGAACCCAGTACCTCTGCACTGCGCTAACCACTGGACCACTAGGCCGCCCCAAACGATGATCCCATTTCCAAATCATAATATTCATACCCTTTAAAATAATTGCTTTCGACATTGTTTGATTTAAAAAAATAACGCACCTAAATTGTGAGTTACAACTCCACGAACATTTGTATGACATCCTTTGGGTCTTTAAAGAAAGCGAACATAAATATGAGGATGGCTCCGTTTTTCAGTCGATGGTTTGTTTTTCAGAAATATTCACGCATAGGTGAGTTCACAAATGGCAAATGGTTGAGGATTCACTGAATATGATGTATAGTATGTCCAACATTCATACTTGCTTTTTAGTCTCAGCAGAAGCGTACACTGGTGAAAAAAAGTCTACTTTCAGAACCGTTTCCTTTTGTGAGAACTGGATGGGATTGTGTTACCTCCCTTTATTTAAATATTCTTTCTGGCTGGATTGACACTTCAGTCCCAAGTGCTCAATTCCAATTGAATGACTGTATTTCTTTTATTTTTATTTTTTTTGACAGTCAGTTCCCATTTACATTCCAAGTGACACGTATCCGATCACATGAAACCACCACCTGCACGGATGCCCAAAGTGATTTTTATCCTTATTTGGAAGTGGCCTGAGTCTAATCTGAAGACATTCGATTCTGTGTATTATTTTCTCATTCCCCTGCCGTGATGCATATCCTAATTGTGAAAGTTGAGGGAACAAATCGGAATTGTGTGACTTGAACCATACAGTGGAAATCCAGACACAACTGATTCTCATCACTCTGGCCTTTCGGTTGTGATGCAAATATGCCTGCCTCTTTTTGTGACTGCTCTGAAGCTCGAAAGGTGAAATGACAATCCTTCACAACTCCGCAGTCAGTCAAACTCTGTGTTTATACATCGTTTGTAAATGTCCAGTGCCTTGATTTAATTATTTATTGTATCCACTGTGGTAATATCAGTTCTCAGGTAAAGACAGAAAACGATTCCAACTAAAGCAATAGTAAATTTTAGCATCATGTGGGGGGAGATCCTGAACATTTCTGTGCTGCTTTTTTTTTTTCTTGAACCTGTATCTGTAGTTCCTCTTTACAATAAGTCACAAGAATGTCTTACTGAGCCTTGCTGTGATCCATTTGCTGGATTTCCCCGAAGTGTAAAGTTGTGTCCCATTACATGTGCAGTTATACATTGTATGACTTCCTCTGAGCTTTGGGGGGTTTTCACATGGAAATTTCCAGCGACACATTTCTGTTTCTTGGTGATGATTGTTTTTTTTTTTGTTGTTGTTGTTGTTTTTTTTTTATAACAGCTGCTGGCCTGTATCACCTCTAAATCTTTTTGGATCATATGTGTTACATTTTCAACAGGTTACAACGGGAACCAAAACGTCAAGGATCTGCAAAAGGAAACACCTGCTTTGTATGAAGCTAAGCATTAAAACGTGAGCTGGATTAACTCGCTTTCTCTTCTTTCATTCCCATGGTTTTGAGTTACCGGCTCACCGGCGGCATGGAAACCGCATGAATCGTTGATATGAGCGCTATCCGATGTCGATGTGAGACAGCTGGGCTGCTTTTATTGCTCATTGTTGCGGCCTTTTTGTCAGCCACAGTCCGCCTTTGACTGCCAGTGCACCTAAAAAAACAAGTGGGTGTTATAAAAGAACATAAAAGCTTAAGCTGGGTAAATGCATGCACATGTTTAACAATTTCTGAAATGTGAGTGACCCCACACATGACAAGGCAAAAAAATAAATAATACTGTGTGTGTTTACTGCTCTTAGATGCTACACGCACACAACAATATCTTCACAGAGGGTTAACATTGACTGTTCTCTGCCCCAACAGTTTTCCATACAAAAAAAAATCACACACCCCTGAACACACAGGTATCCAACTCAAGGCCCGGGGGCCAGATCTGGCCCGACACATCATTTTATGTGGCCCGCGAAAGCAAATCAAACATGTCAACTTCTCCCATGAAATCTGGACCAAAATTTCAACTACTCATATGTAACAAGAGAAATATTGTAAGTATTTTCTTGTTACCAAACCCCTCATTACAGTAACTTAAACAATCGTTGAATCAACCATTATTCTTGACTTCTTTACATGCTTTCACAGTCATGAAGTCCCTCCAAGGAAAACGCTCACTTCAATGCGGCCCGTTACAAAAATGAGTTTGACACCCCTGTCCTAACATGATTGATTATCTTTTCGAGACATGCAAATCAACAAAGGCCTGATTTTGATCATAAGAGAAGACATAAGCTAAACTTGCAGCTGGTGATCTTCACGTGTACCTATTGGGCTATTGTTCAACTTGACGTCACAGTGACGAGTATGAGTCTCGGTCGAAATTGATGTTGACCACACGGACGCATTCGCCTTAGGAAATTTTTAAGAGGTTTGCCATTCACCATTTATGGTTACAAGCATTTTCCGAGATAGGCTAGAGGGAAAGAAAAAACACTCTTGACACACCCCACATCAAAGGATAATCGCTCCAGATAATCTTTGAGAGAGACCTGATAGTTGGGCCTTCGCTAACTTTGTGAAAAAAGCAAAACTGCTCAATTTCGACGCGATTACAGGTGTGTGTGTGTGTGTGTGTGTGTGTGTGTGTGTGTGCAAATTTAAATGACATCATGTGCTTTTTACCTGTGCTCAAAATGGATGCCACTGTGATGAAAAGGGACATGTGGTACAGCTCAGGTGTGGTTCTGGCCTGCAGAGGTACAAAGACAAATGTTAGGATAGTTCCTGGTTTTTGGTCTGTTTGTACCCTGTGATTGTCTGTCAACCAATCCAGGGTGTTGCCTGTTTCTTTTTGTCCAAATTCAACTGGGTTAGACTCCATTTTTACCCACGAGCGATGTAAAATATGAATGGATGAATGCTCCACAGATGAAGTTTGAGTTAAGTTTCTTACGCATGCGGTTGCAGTGAGCGTCAAGATGGCGCAGCACAGCCCGTGTCCAAACGACAGAAGTCCGAACATGTGATAGGACGCCCACAAGCCCTGAGGGACTAGATCTATGAGCGTAAAGACCACAGAAAAACCTGCGGAGAGAGTTGGGAGTACTTTCAAGTATCCTGCTTTCCTCACAAATAAGGAAACGTTTTATAGAAAATGGAGGAGGTTTAACCGTCAGGTGTACTGTACCTGATAGCAAAATGGCTACTGACAGACATGAATGTGATGAGAAAAGGTGAAACATGAGCAGTTTCTCAATATCAAGATTGCAGGATATGGTTTTTGTCAACCCGGTCTGAACGAATGTATTTCCAAAGAAAACTACCAATCTATTACTCAATTTGTGTTTTTGTCCATCCTTACGTCCTTGTCATCTCCTGAAACTTCATCTATCACAGCCCAAGTCCTGTTTCAATTGAAAGTACGCAAAAAGCAACAGCGCACTGTATACACGGATGTTGTACTCATCTGCTAGCTTGAACCAAGGATTGCAGTGGTTGGAGACTTGTGAAGACTTAGTTGGGAATAGATCCCAAATTGCATTTCGTGCTCCTATCAAAATGAATGAGGAGAGAATTTTTTTTAACCCCCTTTTTATCATTTTCAGAAATGTGTCAGGGTTAGTTGGGAAGTTCACAACAAAAGCCATTCCAATTACAAAAAGACACGCTCTTTGGACGTTCTTAGGACGTTTTTTTTCTCTAGTATATTCTTAGGAAGAGCGTACTCTGCGTTTTTTTTTTTTTTTTAATTGAGAAAATGATTTACTAATTAGACTGGCTGTGTGAACTTCCCTGCTGGTTCTGGCATATTTCCGTAATTCATTATCGTTAATTCACATGACTAGATTTCATGAAACTAGTCATCAGCTTGTGGTGAGCTTTATTGCTACAAAAGTTATAAAAGCTTTCCTTTGACATTTAACAACGAATTGCAAAGAAGACTGAACCATCCATGGATTTCATTATTTCGTTCTTTGTTTTCAGGTAACCGCTTGTTTAAAATACTTCTATTCCGAAAACAAACTTATGGGAGGAAAAAAAAACGTACAACTGTAAATTCGCTTGTATTATACATTTGGATAGCAGCATGAAATGCATCTTGGGATATTTTCCCAGCCAGTTCTTCACAAGTCATTTCAACTGTTTTCAACGCAATGCCTTGACCTCAGCCAAGCTCAATAGGCCAATGCATCACGAAGGTTCCTCGAACAAAATCACACAGGACTTGAGCCGCAAGTGATAATACTTAACAAGATCACAAGGACCAAAGAATGTCAATTAAGAAACGGCTTTTCATTCCAGCCATACCTCAAGTGTCCCACAGTATTTTTCAGCAAAACCTTCCGGTTCCCTCTCAAACGACAAGTTTTACTGTATTGTAGCTTTATAACACAATGAGTAAGTTCTCCTGGACATGAACGATGCCTGTTGATCAAATGTGACATGCCGCCGCGAGAGTGGCTGCCTTTACAGCAGCTCCTATACTTTTTGTTCTTCTACTTTCTTCCTTTCATAACTGCAGCTGTAAATTGGGAATTTCTCCATTGTGAGACGAATAAAGGTTTTCTTATTCTGATTATTATTCTTATGCATGGCTCGCAATGCTTTTCGTTGGATTTTAGGCGTTCAATGTGGTTTACCTGAGGCCACCAGGGACAGGCCGATGGAAGCGGCCAGGCTGTTCAGTAAGGGCTGCTTGCAGTATCTTGCCGACGTGGGCCTTTTACATCAAACAGAAATCATCTGAATATCAAAATCATTGGCAAAAGTCTTTCGGTTGTTGAGCTACCTTGCTATGACGTACACCTGAGGGAACACCACAAGGGCTGTGAACACCGCGTTGACAATTTGGCTGTCGGAGAAAAAAAAAAACATTCAAAAATAGACAAATTGATGGGGGGTTTTTTTTGTGGATGAGCGCTAGAGCGCACGTACAACTTAAGCCTCTGATTCCTGGGTATCCATCTGCTACTGCGGTACGCTATCAGGATCAGCAAGTAGAGAAACATTGCGTACAGACGCGAGCTTCACAGCAGTTGCCTAAAATGTGAACACGGGGCGGATTGTGTTGCACTCAGCAATACAATCCCTTCCGACGCTGGCGTCACTTAGCAACATGCAATTTGGTAGGTTTGTCTATCATGAGTAGAGCCACAAAACAAAAAAAAAAAAAATCTCAAGAACCCACAGCTGAAAAGGCCCAGAAAGTCTTCCATTTTGGTTTGAACTAGTCCATTTTGACTATTTCCAGGGGTCCTCCATAGACAAACCTGTCCTTCAGATTATGTCCAATTTCTACCAAATTTCGATCACACACACACACACACACACACACACACACACACACACACAAAAAACAACAACTCGAATGTGTGATGCTACATTATAAAGAATATCAAGTATCAAGCATCAAGTACAACTTTATTGTCAAATGTGCATATAGGACACATGAAATTTCCTCCCTCTTAAACAGACAACAGACAACAAGAGGAACCGCTGCGGGTGCCCGCGCCGCCATCAAAAGAACACTTAACATAAAATGACAAAATAATACAACACAACACATAAAACAGACAGTCGTGCCATCTTAACCACTTTTCCTCCATTCACTTTGTTTTTTGAAGCAGTAATAGATGAAATAGGAGCGAATCAAAGTGTCCAAAAAAATAGTCATTTTTTAAACATTTTTTATAGTGTGTGGGTGGAACACAGAAGCGAAGGTTGACGACTGCCCATAAAATACGAAACTCTTCTAATTCCACTCCATATTTCAGCCCCTGAAGCCAGTCTCTCCAAATGCCAACAGAGAGAAGGATCGTGTTGCACTAAACCGCACAAAGATGGTACCTGCATCTCATGTTCTGCTTGGCGGATTTTATTTTAAAGACAGGGCCTCGAGGTTCGCTCCCGGCTGACCCTTAGCCACCCAGAGCAGCACACTGTAAAGACCACTTTTTCCGCAAGGACATTCTCCACAACAGGAAGAGCTGTGTTGGCTAATATGTGTAAAAGGTCCCGTTCCACCCCTCCGGTGCTATCACCTCTGGCCTATATTGACACACAATGAAACATTACATATCCACCCCAGAGCTGTGAAACAAATTCACTTACTTGTGATTGTGGAGCCACAAGAACGTCAGAGATGGCGGTCAACTACACTGGCACGTGGGATATGATCAGCAATGTCAACTTTGAGGGATACATGATCGCTCTCGGTAAGCCTTTGCAACTGCTGCGTATCCTGTTATGCTGCTGTTGCTCGTTCTGTTATTACCAATTACCAATATTCACCAAAATAGATCTGAGTGCGTGATTGCAGTAAATATTGAGTCAATAGTGGGTAATGGTGATGCTATATGTTCTTTTTGTTTACTTTTTAAAATATATAATCAAGCACATTGAGCCGCAAACATTTTTGGTGTCAAATAGTATCGTCTGATTCCAAGTGAAAACTGTGCCACGCAATATCACATGGACCACATCCCCCCCCCCCCCCCC